>JAJEJH010000265.1:25889-129360 GCA_026122585.1 Anacardium occidentale
TAATTTTTATTTTAAATTTTTATTTATTAAAGTGTATTTTAATCATTTCATTTAAAATAATATAAAATAAGTTTGAATTTTAGTCTAAGGGTGAGAGACCAGTTTTTTTAAAACTTGCGGGTGGGACTATGTCCCCGCCTCAAACTATGGGTGGGAAATTGTCCTTTGGCCAATTTATTAAATAAAATAAATGCCCAAACAACTACTCCCTCCTACTCTATTATGAATTTTCATTGTTTTTTTTAGATTGAGATTGAAATTAGGTGAATGGTTTCAAAAATTAATATTGAATTTAAAATTGTGTTTTCTCTTTGTTTCATCTGTTAGTTTTACATAAATAAAATTTTTAATTGTTTTGCAGATTGTAAGAGATAAAAGTTTATGTTTTTGATTGGTTGAGTTTGCAATGAATAAAGGTAAAGTAAGAAGTGGATAAAAGAAATAATTGTGCGATTTTTTTATTATGTATAAATATAATATATACACATGAATTTTGACTAATATGCATACCTAATACGATTAATTTAATTAAAAAATTATCGATTTAATAATTATATATATATTTATATATAACATGAGTTAGATATAGGTAAAATTTGGAATAGAAACATGAAAACAAAAAAAAAATAATTAAAATTATTTTTCAATTTTATTTTTTGAGAATTTAATTAATTTCTCTTAATTAAACATAGGTATTTTTTGGGGGTTACACCTCAAAGATGATCGAGCCGGCCTGCGAAGTTACCGATGAACCTTGGACGTCTATTATTGTCCGTTCCCTACAAGCCCGGCTGCAAAGCTGCCCGTGAGACTTTGGAGGTCCGTCGTTGCCCGTTTCCAACTAAAATAGTAATTTGCTTTCCGTATTTAACTAAATTAGTTAATTAAGCAAGTGAATAATAAAAATTAAGCTAACCGACTACATTAAATTAATAATTAGCTTTAAAGTAATCTTTCAAATAATTAATTTGATTTGATTTGATTTGTGTAAGCATCATTATATACTTCAGTTGTCACATTGTGAACAAGTCTAATACTCAGACTCCGTCTTCATTCTAGACATTGACTATCTTACCCTTGGATTAGCTCAACAAGTATGTCAGGCCACCGTAATACAATACCTCATCCCACTTGTATAAATACTCACTCTGCCCACAAGAGAACCTCAACAGCCAGGACTTCCGTCTCTCATATTACTGTTGATTAGTTTCCAAGCAATACATTACAAGGGCTTCTCATAACAACATGGCCATGTCGCCGGAAGATCAACTTCAGCACCCTGTTAAGGCGTTTGGATGGGCGGCCACTGACCCTTCTGGCCATCTCTCTCCTTTCAATTTCTCTAGGAGGTAATCGTTGTTTATTCATATCTACTGCATGTGTTTTTGTTTTCAGTTCTAATATTAGATTGAGTTTCTGCAACTTTATGGGGAAAGGAAGAATATGTAACAATCAATGAACATACATGCAGGGAAACAGGCGATGAAGACGTGAGGTTTAAGGTGTTATATTGTGGAATATGCCACTCAGATCTTCACAGTGTTAAAAATGAATGGGGCAACTCTATCTACCCTATGCTTCCTGGGTATGTATCCTCCTCCTTTCTCATATCTTTTTGTTCTAGTTTGACTGAGAAGGAGAAATTAGGCACACACCATTATGGCTATGGTGGACTAGGAAGAACCGCTTATTTCTAGTCAAAAGTTGCTTGTAATATATGTGGCCATGAAGAGATTAACTTTAGTTCCATCCGGCTCATACACGTTGAATGGGATTCCTAATTCAACTTAATCCTAACCATACGAAAAATGATTGCAGACATGAAATTGTAGGAGAAGTGACTGAAGTGGGTAGCAAGGTGAAGAAAGTTAAAGTCGGAGATAAAGTTGGCGTTGGATGCGTGGTGGGCGCATGCCACTCCTGCGATAATTGTACCGATGATCTTGAAAGCTACTGTCAAAAAATGATTCTTACCTACAATTCCATTGACACTGATGGAACGATCACATATGGGGGCTACTCCGATCATATGGTCGCCAATCAACGCTACATTGTTGTGTTCCCTGACAATATGCCACTTGCTGCTGGCGCTCCTTTACTCTGTGCTGGGATCACTGTCTATAGCCCCTTGAAATATTTCGGATTAGCTGAACCAGGGAAGCACATCGGCATCGTCGGCCTCGGTGGGCTCGGTCATGTGGCTGTTAAATTTGCCAAGGCTTTTGGAGCTAAGGTGACAGTAATTAGCACCTCTCCAAGCAAGGTGAAAGAAGCTTTGGAACATCTCGGTGCTGATTCGTTTTTGGTCAGCCGTGACCCTGAACAAATGGAGGTAACCAGAATTCTTAAAAATGCCAAGTAATGTGTTCTAATAGTACCCAAAGACTCATTTTTTTTATTTTTGCAGGCTGCCACGGCTACATTGGATGGTATTATTGATACAGTGTCTGCAGTCCATCCCCTTCTGCCATTACTCGGTCTACTGAAGTCCAGTGGAAAGCTTATTATGGTCGGTGCCCCAGAAAAACCTCTAGAACTGCCTGTCTTCCCTCTACTTCTGGGTAAGCTTAGGTTTAAGATCAAGAGAATACCGCAATCTTTTATGTTATCCTCTGAACTGCAGAGTTGATTCACAAATGATGTGACGACAGGAAGGAAGACAGTGGCTGGGAGTTGCACTGGAGGAATGAAAGAGACCCAAGAGATGATTGACTTTGCAGCAAAACACAATGTGACAGCCGAGATTGAAGTTATTTCAATGGATTACGTGAACACAGCCATGGAGAGACTCGCTAAGGCCGATGTTAGATACCGATTTGTCATTGATATTGGGAATACCTTGGCAGCTACCAAGCCTTGAGGACTAGATTGGAGTTTTTCTAAGTTTGAAGGGTTTTCGATTTTCAAATAATGCCAGTTTCCGCTGATATTTATGGCTTCAGGGACCTTTGTCCTTCTTTAGTAATGACAAGTTTTTATCTTTTAAAGTAATAAAATAACTTTTTTTTCTCTTTTATTACACGTCAAATATTAATGCCAAAAGTCAAACTTTTATTTCAATATCTAAAAAAAATATTGTGAGTTAATAAAAAAATATATATTACAAGATTAATACTTTTTTAATCATCTAAACCCTATCATTGAAAAAAATTAAAACCCCAATATTTATTCATTATAATTAAAATTAAAATTAAAATTGTAACAAAATTAAACCAGACTTTGATTCTATTAAAATTATATCAAAATGATACAACTTTTTTAATCAAAATTATGTATTGTTTATATGATTTCGATTGAATTGTTCTATTATAATGTAATTATGTTAACATCACATCATTTTAAATTTTGATTGAATTACTATAATATAATACGATTTCATTGAAATCACAGCACTTCAATATTATTATAATTGAAATTTTAATTTTTTTATAATATTAGGGTGAAAAATATTTTTACGGAGTGGAATCGTAACATGTATTCATGGACTTTTCTAATTATAAGGGTGAAATGTAGGGTTGAAGCCTTGATTAATTCAAGACTTTGAGAACATGTGTCGTGGACTTCTTCTTTTAAGATATGAATGTTGATCTAAAATAATTTTTAAATTTGGATGAATTGATATTTCAAATTGTTTATTTAAAAAAACCTAAATCCTATTTTATAAATAGAAAAAACATCGACCATCAAATATCATTTATCCTTTTAGGCATAACATTTAAATAAATTATCTTTTAACCCTTAAAAATATTTATCAAAAAATTATATTTTATATTTTTATTGAATAATTACAATATACGAGATTTGTTTAATAGGCATGATCACATTTACTTCGTAAATCACATCTATTAACGGGATAATATATCATTTCATGCCAAATTTACTTTCGTCTTATTGAAAAACACATTATAATCCTCTTTAAATCAATTTTTCATTAATATTGTAGAAATATTTTTTTTATAAAAATACAGCATTCATCAAGTACAATTTTGAAAATTGTACCCCAAATTTAAAACACGTTTTAAAAATAAATAATTAAAAATCGACATCGAACTCTAAAAATGCATTTATTTAACATTTTATCTTAAGTCTTGAATCTATCTAAGAACAAATTTTAGTTTGAAAAATCATGATTTTTATTCAAATTTCTGTTTCTACTAGAATCTTCTTAATAAATAGGGGTAAAATTGTCCAACCACATAGCAATGGTTACATTAGTATAGTCCCCTACTAAATTTGGATAAACCCTCTGAAATGCCTCTCAAATATATATATTATTTTTATGGCCAAACGTTCTATTGCCACCTAAAGTTTCACAAAATTTCATTTATAAAAATTTTAAAAATCAAATGCTCATATGTTAATCAAAGTTTAATAAGTATTTTTTTTTTGAATAAAAATTAAAAATAAATTTTATAAAAATATTAAAATTAAAATAATAATAATAATAAATTAAATAAATTTTTTAAAAATAATTATCATCAAAAATTTATTTTTTTATTAATTTATTAAATTTTTATTATTATTTTAATATTAATATTATTGATTTTATAGATAGTATTTTAATCTTTTTTTTTAGTAAAAAAGTAGGTGTTTGGTTTTTTTAATTTTTAGGGGTAAGCGGGAAAGCTTCTGTGGGAACTGTCATTTGGGCTATTTTTAGTGCCTTTTCATATGGGCTTACAAAATTTTCTTTTCCGGGGTCCGTAAGACCTCGGACTAAAAAATTGGTCAAAATATTTACCCGACCCGAATCCAAACCTATTTGTATATTTGTTATTTTGCTTCTTCACTCAACTAAACTTCACCATTCCTTATTCATTTTCATCGACCCGACCCGGAACAACCAAATGGCAGCTTACAGAGAGGACGACGACTACGATTTTCTATTCAAGGTGGCGTTGATTGGCGATTGGGGCGTGGGCAAATCTAATTTGCTATCCGCATTCACCCGGAACGAGTTCAGTCTGGAGTCCAAATCAACTATTGGAGTCGAATTCGCCACCCGAGGTAATCGGGTCGACGACAAGATTGTCAAGGCTCAGATTTGGGACACCGCTGGCCAGGAAAGGTACGTTTTTAATTTTTTTCGGTAAATTTTTAAAAAATTTTGTTAAGCACGTTATTGATTTTTTTAGTATAAGGGTTTCCTTTGTTTTTACAGTTGCATTAGGGGACTTGTTAGGAGAAATTCTTGCTTGTTTGAAGAGATTGTGGGAACAAAATTTGTTGCATTTGGGGTTGAGGGAAGATTAAAGTTTATTTCTTTGGGCATATCGCTTTGTCTGGTTTCTTTGGCTGCTGAGAAAGTGATGGAATTTCGAGGATTTTCTATTTATTTATTTGCATCTTGATAAATTTCATTGGAGTTGGCCATGTTTGACATCGGATATGGGCGACAAAACTTGCTTGTTTGATCTTATTAGGTTAAGGATTTGATTTTAAGGTTTAAAAGCAGTGAGTAAATTGATAGCGTCCTTCATTGGAGTAAATGTGGGGAGAAGAGTGTTAAATTCGAATGGATTTCACGTTGTTTAAGAAGTTTATTGTTTTTAGTTGTTTAGGCTTTAGAAGTACGGTGCTTGTGGTTGGTCAGATTTTTTTTATGGCTTTGTGAGTGTTTTATAATTTTCAGGAAAAAGATTTACTGGAAGTTGAATTTTTACTGAAACTTTAGAGGTCAGTTGTTGCTCGTTTCCAACTAAAATCGTGATTTGCCTCCTGATTTAATTAAATTAGTTACTTAAGCAAGTGAATAATAAAAATTAAGGTAGCCGACTACATTATGTTAACAATTAGCTTTAAATTAATCTTTCAAATAATTAATTTGATTTGATTTAACATAATTGGGAAGTCAGATTGTTTAGCTATCATTATCATAGTTCAGTTGTCACATTGTGAACAGGTTTAATATTGTGGGCGACTGTGGTCAGACCCATTGGAACCAAAAAGCCTGAACGTTAATCAGATTGCATGTTCATCCTGGCTTTATTAGTAGGGACAGAAGTCTAATACATTGACTATCTTATCCTCTGGGTTTAGCTCAACAAGTATGCCACCGTGATGCGGGGCCTCATCCCACTTGTATAATTATTGCTAAATGCCACCCTATCCACTAGAGAATCTGAGGATCCAAGACTTCCGTATCTCTTGTCACAGTTGATTCGTTTTCAAGCAATACCTTAGAAGGGTTTTTCAAAACAACATGGCCATGTCGCCGGCAGATCAACTTCAACACCCTGTTAAGGCTTTTGGATGGGCGGCCACTGACCCTTCTGGCCATCTCTCTCCCTTCAATTTCTCTAGGAGGTAATCAATGTTTATTCATATCTACTGTATGTGTTTTGGTTTTCAGTTCTAATATTAGATTGAGCTTCTGCAACTTTATGGGGAAGGAAGAATATGTAACAATCAATGAACATACATGCAGGGAAACAGGTGATGAAGACGTGAGGTTTAAGGTGTTATATTGTGGAGTATGCCACTCAGATCTTCAGAGTGTTAAAAATGAATGGGGCAACTCTATCTACCCTTTGCTTCCTGGGTATGTATCCTCCTCCTTTCTCATATCTTTTTGTTCTAGTTTGACAAAAAAGGAGAAATTAGACACATACTATTATGCCTAAGGTGGATTAGGAAGAACCGCTTTATTTCTAGTCAAAAGTTGCTTGTAATATATGCGGCCATGAAGAGATTAGCTTTAATTCCATCCGGTTCATACACGTTGAATGGGATTCCTAATTCAACGTAATCCTAACCATACGAAATATGATTGCAGACATGAAATTGTAGGAGAAGTGACTGAAGTGGGTAGCAAGGTGAAGAAAGTTAAAGTCGGAGATAAAGTTGGCGTTGGGTGCTTGGTGGGCGCATGCCACTCCTGCGATAATTGTGCCAATGATCTTGAAAACTACTGTCAAAAATTTATTCTTACCTACAATTCCATTGACACTGATGGAACGATCACATATGGGGGCTACTCTGATCATATGGTCGCCAATCAACGCTACATTATTGTGTTCCCTGACAATATGCCACTTGCTGCTGGCGCTCCTTTACTCTGTGCTGGGATCACTGTCTATAGCCCCTTGAAATATTTTGGATTAGCTGAACCAGGGAAGCACGTCGGCATCGTCGGCCTTGGTGGGCTTGGTCATGTGGCTGTTAAATTTGCCAAGGCTTTTGGAGCTAAGGTGACAGTAATTAGCACCTCTCGAAGCAAGATGAAAGAAGCTTTGGAACATCTCGGTGCTGATTCATTTTTGGTCAGCCGTGACCCTGAACAAATGGAGGTAACCAGAGTTCTCTAAAAATGCCAGATAATGTGTTCTAATAGTACCCAGACTCCTTTTTTTAATTTTTGCAGGCTGCCAATGCTACATTGGATGCTATTATTGATACAGTGTCTGCAGTCCATCCACTTCTGCCGTTACTCAGTCTACTGAAGTCCAATGGAAAGCTTATCATGCTTGGTGCCCCAGAAAAACCTCTAGAGCTGCCTGTCTCCCTTCTAATTATGGGTAAGCTTAGGTTTAAGATCAAGAGAATACCGCAATCTTTTATGTTATCCTCTGAACTGCAGAGTTGATTCACAAATGATGCGACAACAGGAAGGAAGACAGTGGCTGGGAGTGGCATTGGAGGACTGAAAGAGACCCAAGAGATGATTGACTTTGCAGCAAAACACAATATAACAGCTGATATTGAAGTTATTTCAATGGATTATGTGAACACAGCCATGGAGAGACTCGCTAAGGCTGATGTTAGATACCGATTTGTCATTGATATTGGGAACACCTTAGCAGCTACCAAGCCTTGAGGACTCGATTGGAGGTTTTCTAAGTTTGAAGGGTTTTCGATGTAAAATATGCCAGTTTCCGCTGATATTTATGGCTTCATGTGTTTTTGTTCTTTCTGTATTGTAAGCAACTGAATCCTGAGTGAAATAAATAAGAAATGCTTTTGGTTTATGGTTGGGAAAACGATATGTAGAAACGACTAGTTTTATCTTTTAAAGTTTAAAAAAATAACATTTTTTTTTATATGTTTTATCACATGTCAAATATTATGTAAAAAGCTAAACTTTTTTTTTAATGGCTAAAAAATATTTTTGTGTGTTAATAAAAAAAAATAGGCCAAAACACTTATTTCCACCGAAAGTTTTTAGGTTTCTAAATAAAATGTTGACCTAAAAACTTTTAAATGCCAAATATTTATTCACTAACTAAATTTTTTTATTAACATTTTTAGTAATATAATTACAATATTCTTCAATAAAAAATAAAAAAATAAATTAAAAATTAAAAATTAAAAAAATAATAATCACTACAATTAGCAACGTTAATGATGATAATGATATCGTTAATTTAATCAAATAGTTGAAAATGATCATTTTATTTAATTGATTAGTGAATTAGATCTTTGATTACAAGATTTAATTGTCTCCAATATTGAAGCTATCAAATTAGGTGACAGTTTAGATTAGGAACGGTCATTGCAATCAGTGGTTATTTTTTTAAATTTTTTTAAAATTTTAATTTATTATTATTATTCTAATTTTATATTGATATCATTTTATATTTTAATTATTTTTATAAAATTAATTTTATTATTTTTAAATTTTTATACAAAAAGATAAAAATACTTATTTGATCAATTAAATTTAAGGTTAATATTCATCAAAAGTGGGTATTTAACTTTTTCAAAGTTTTCAGATCAAAAAGATCGTTTAAGGAAACCTTGGGTGGGAATAGGAGTTTGCTTAAAAATACATATCATAAGATTGATCCTTTTGTAAAGAACAAATATATTACATTTTCCCCCCTTTAACTTTAAATTTATCATTTAAACCTTATCATCAATAAAAATAGATAATAAACCCCAATATTTATTCCAAATATATAATGACACCCTTATAACTAAATTAAAGTTAGAAATCAATCAAAATTACACTAAATACGATTCCATCAAAATTATATCAAAATAGTATAATTTTATAAAAATTACATTTTTGTTCGATTTCAATTGAATTATTATATTATAATGTAATTCTATTAGCATCACACCATTTTAGATTATGACTGAAATGTTTTATTATAATATGATTTCATTGGAATCTCATCATTTCAATGTGATTATAATTGAAAATTTAATTTTTATTATAATATCAAGGTGAATGATATTTTTACACCATAACATGTATTCATAGACTTTTTTAATTATAAAAATAAAACGTAGGGTTGAAGCTTTGATTAAATTTAAATGAATTCAAATTTAAAGCGTTTATTTGAATAAACCTAAATCCTACTTTATAAATAGAAAACTAAAATTTTAAAAACCCTAAACTATAATTATCTATTCACCTCTTATACGAAAAAATATCAATTTATTTAGGTGAGAAAAATATATATTGTATAAACCCCATTATGACTACCAAAATTAATTTGCCCCAAAAACAATTATTACCGAATATCATTTACCCTTTTTAGGCATAACATTTAACTAAATTACCATATAGCCCTTAAAAATGTTTTATCGAAAAAATTATATTTTTCCCTTTTTATTGAATAATTACAATCACATCTACCAATAGAATATTTTATAATTTTATGTCAAATTTATTTTCATCTTATCAAAAAGCACATTGTAATTCTCTTTAAATCAAATTTTCGACAATATTGAAGTAACATTTTTATAAAAATATAACGTTCCTCAAGTCAAAATTTGAAAATTGTTTTCCAAATCTAAAACATGTTTTAAATAATAAATAATTAAAAATTAACATCGAACCCTAAAAATATGTTTATTTAACATTTTATATCAAGTCTTAAGTCTATTTACAATGGATTTTAGTTTGAAAATCATGATTTTTGATCAAATTTCTCTTTCTAAATTTAACCTGTAATGGCCCAGACCCTCGGGCCTTAGGTCGGTACGAGTCTGCTGCTTTGAGCCTTGGCTCTTTACTGGCCGGCTATGGTGGCCCCTCTCAGCCCATTCCATAGCAGGTACTATCCCTTCCCCCGGGATTTTCTAACGCCTCCCACACCACTTAAACCCACGCCCTAGAGGACTAAAGACAGTGGAAGCATGGTGTGTTACTATCCATTGGGCACCGACTTAAGGCCCGAGGGTCTGGGCCGTTACATAACCCATGAGTTAAAGATAGTTATGTTGATTACAATCTTCTTAATAAATAGGGGTACAAATACATTGATATAATCCCTTGCTAAATTTGTATAAATCCCCTAAAATACATTTCAAATAATATAAATATATTATTTTTATTGCTTTTTTCGTATGGGCTTACAAAATTTTCTCTTCCGAGGTCAGTAAAACCTCGGCCTGAAAAATTGGTCAAAATTTTTACCCGACCCGAATCCAAACCTATTTGCATGTTTGTTATTTTGCTTCTTCAGTCAATTGGACTTCACCCTCAAAACTTCAGCATTCCTTATTCATTTTCAGCGACCCGACTCGGAACAACCAAATGGCAGCTTACAGAGCGGACGACGACTACGATTATCTATTCAAGGTGGTGTTGATTGGCGATTCGGGTGTGGGCAAATCTAATTTGCTATCCAGATTCACCCGGAACGAGTTCAATCTGGAGTCCAAATCAACTATTGGAGTCGAATTCGCCACCCGAAGTATTCGGGTCGACGACAAGATTGTCAAGGCTCAGATTTGGGACACCGCTGGCCAGGAAAGGTACGTTATTGATTTTTTTTTTGGTAAGTTTTTACAAATTTTTGGTGATTACGTTATTGATATGTTTAGTATAAGGGTTTTCTTTGTTTTTACAGTTGCATTAGGGAATTTGTTAGAAGAAATTTTTGCTTGCTTGAAGAAATTGTGGGAACAAAATTGTTGCATTTGGGGTTAAGGGAAGATTCAAGGTTATTTCTTAGGGCAAATGGCTTTTTCTGGTTTTTTTGGCTGCTGAGAAAGTGAGAGAAAGTGATGGAATTTTGAGGATTTTCTATTGGTTTCTTGCAGCTTGATAATTATCATTGGAGTTGGCCGTGTTACACATCGGATATCGGCGACAAAACTTGCTTGTTTGATTTTATTAGGTTAAGGATTTGGTTTTAAGGTTTAAAAGCAGTGAGTAAATGATAGCGTCCTTCATTGGAGTAAATGCAGGGAGAAGAGTGTTAAATTCGAATGGATTTCACGTTGTTTAAGAAGTTTGTTGTTATTAGCTGTTTAGGCTTTAGAAGTGCGGTGCTTGTGGTTGGTCAGATTTTTTTTTATGGCTTTGTGTGCGTTTTATAATTTTCAGGGAAAAGATTTGCTGGAAGTTGAATTTTCCTGTTGACATATTGGTGGTTAAGGGGGGATTTTAGGCTGTTGTCAATGAATTTTGTTTCTTTAACTTGGTGGGTTCAGGGGCTTCAATTTGTAATCTGCTTGGGTGTGCAGATGAGTATAGGTTAGTTCAAATCTGTGTTTTCTGTTTTCAGCTGAGAAGTTATAATATAAGGAGTTTTAATCTTGAGTTAGGTTTTACATTGATTTGAGACGAGGGGAAAAAGTTGAAAATGAATAAGTCCAGTTTTACTTGGTTCAGTTTAGGTGTATTCTCCACAAGATTCAATTTTGTGTTTTTTCTTTTTATATCAGTATTTTGATTTGTGGCGAAAAGCACCAAAAAGTTATGAGGGGTCCTTTTGCTTGGGCAAAAAAGGCGAGGCAAGGTGTTGCTTTTTTACCAAAGGTGTTTAAAAAATTCCATTAAAATATTTTCAATTTATGTTAAATTAACTTCATTAGTAGTCTTAGATCATAACAGTAACTAGTTATCATGCTTAGACCTTTCTAGCAACCATTCATAAGGGATTAGTGACTAGTAACCTATTCGACGACTTTAAATTTCTCCAGCAACCTCTCTAACAACCTTAGAATTCACTAACAATCTCTTTTACAACCTTTGAACTAGCTATCAACCTCTCGGTGATCTCTCTGACGACTTCAAACCTCATTGAAGACTTCAAAAATTGCCAAAAACCTTCCGAAAAGCTTGAGATTGTATTGGAAACTGTCCAAAAGTTTCTGGTAACCCTTAGGTCTAGTTAGAGATAGCCTAGGTAATGATAAAGCGCACTTTTTCGTTGCCTAAAGCTTCTCCTAAGGCATTGAAAAAGCGCTAAAGGCAGTCGCCTTTGAAACATTGGTTGCCTTGACCATACTCAAGGCGCAAGCTGATGGGCAAATTACCTTAAGTAAATCTTTGCCTAGGCATGCCTTTGACAGCAATGTTGTGGTGGTACTAAATAGTATAAGAAAGTAATGATCAAAGTTCACAAGTTACCAGAAACATAAACATATTTCACTTTTTCATTCAACAAAATTCATGTAAAAGAGCTGACAGATAATAGAAAATGTGGTGCTTTACTATAAAACATTTTCTGTGCTCATTTCAAAGTTCATCTCCTTTCATGGATAGTGCATAGAGATCTAGGTTCATTAAGTTGGAACAGCCCAATTAATGGTGTGGAATGGTGAATCGCACACTGAACTTTTGCTTGTTTAATTACAAATTTCTGAATGCTATAGTGTTTGGATTATGTCCAATATGTTGTGGGCATTTCTGGCATGTGTTTGTTGTGTAATTGGCCGGTCTACTTGTCCAACACATGTTTGATGCTGCCAACCTTCTCTGTGTTTTCCAGAAGCCAAATATTGATAGAGCTAAGGAATAACTTCCAACACTATCTTTCTCATTTTAGGATAACTATGGCAAAGAAATAATTTCAGACTTGGTTGATGTCCAACCCAATAACTTCAAAGAGAAGTAGGGTGGTAGTTTACATGTTGAAGGATATAGGATAAGGAGTGATCAATCCAATAAGATTAGCATGGTTCCTTTTTTATTTTTTTCTTGGGTTGTGAAAGGTACCTTAATTCATTTCAACTTTGCTAGAAGTGGTTTAGTTTATATGACCAAGGTGTATAATATCATATATAGTGAGTACTATTTTTTTTCATATGATGACCTCAATTTATCTGTCCTATTGCTTTTGTTTTTGCTTTAAAAGCCTAAGGCTTGTCTGAACCCAAATAGCAGACTTGTTGGCAGCACCACTTGTCTCGTTATGAAGTGTTTAGAATATTGAAAAAGAAAGTTGTCTGCTTCTTTCTTTGATTTTAGGAGAAAAAGGTTTAAACTAAGGGCTTTCTTTTATTAAATTTTGTTCTGATAGAAATGGTGATGAATTTTCCCTTTACTATTAATATGTATTCAGAGACTCTAAGAGCATGATTATTTAACTATTATTTTGTTTTACATAGATACCGAGCTATCACAAGTGCGTACTATAGGGGGGCTGTTGGTGCATTGCTTGTCTATGATGTTACAAGACATGTCACGTTTGAGAATGTTGAGAGATGGTTAAAGGAATTGCGGGGTCACACAGATGCCAATATTGTTATTATGCTTGTGGGTAACAAGGCAGACTTGCGTCATTTACGTGCTGTTTCTGTGGAGGATGCTACAGCCTTTGCTGAGAGAGAAAACACATTCTTTATTGAGACATCAGCTCTTGAGTCTTTGAATGTTGAAAAGGCATTCACTGAAGTGCTAACCCAAATCCACAATGTAGTCAGCCGGAAAGCACTTGATATAGGGGATGACCCTGCAGCCTTGCCTAAGGGACAAACTATTAATATTGGAGGCAAGGATGATGTTTCGGCTGTTAAGAAAGTTGGTTGCTGCAATGCTTGAATGCAAGCTGTGATGATTTAGAGGGATCTATTTTAAACTTCTTCCGATTTCTATCATAGTTTTGAAAGTTTCACATGTCACAACATGGTCTCTTCCAAACTTATGGCTGGTGCTACCGTGCTAAAGCTTCTGTGAGCTTGATTTATAGATCGGAGTCAAGAAATTTCCTCAACACATCATCTGGATATCAATTTTGAATCTCATTACTACAAGCTTTTCCTTGTCATGTATTGTTTTAATTTTTTTTTTTTTTGGCTACTGTAGTTTTAATTGTACTTACCCTGCTCTGAAATAGAAAGTGTTTTTGATCAATTTGCTTGTGTTTGACTGCTGTTTGAATGATTTCTTCACTGTTTCATAAAGAGAAACAAATTAGCTTCAAAAAAATGCTAACGTGCATTGATTAAAATCTCTACCTAATCATTTGAGCCTGTGCATTATTCTCAAAGTGCGTACCCTGCCACCACCTCAGGAATCTGCTTTTGCAGAATGCTTCATCATATCAGTTAAATGAATTGTGATAAACAAAAGGTAAAGTCATAACAATCGTATCATGATTGAAGGGGCTTTTTTTTTTTTTTGCAAGATTAATTATCATTATTTAACACAACATCTTCACATTCCTGACAAGATCTACCTAAACAGTGCCAAAACTTCTTCAGACTCCTAACCTTACAAGCTTTTTCAAGCATTTGTTTCCTCCAAGCTTTCACTACATAATAATCTCCATCACTAATGTCTTCACCATCATCATCCAGAATCAGACAGTGTAATATATTTAGCTCTTTCAGGTTCTGTAATCTTTGATCCAACAGAATCTCCAGAGCTTTATTAGACAAAGTAGACTCTGATAAATCTAACAGTTTAAGTCTTGGAAAGCCTTCTACAACACATGAAACTTCTCTTTCTGTTACTTCTCCATGCACACCAAGCTCCACAAGATTCTTACAGAACTCTGCGAGCTGCGATATAACGGCAAACCATGCTTCAGGATTCAATCTTGCATGGAAAACCCTAAGCTTCTTCCAATAAAACAAAGATATGTATATGGGCAAGGCCCTGGAACTAACATCAGAAGGCCAAAACAGACTAGAAATATTAGGAGTTCTTTCAGCTATATAAACAGTTGCAAAGTATCCAAAGATGCAGTTACTCGGAAAGTAGATGGTTACCCAATCCTCCTGGAAGTGATCAATGGCCAGTTTCAGTAGATGTGTAAATCTTGACTGTTGCTTTTCATCCTCAAGATCATCAATCAACCGAAGGTCCAGAACTGAATTCCGGAAAAGGGTGTGTATGGTTGCTGAGAGCCACGCCCGGCATACATAAGGAGGACAAAACAGCAAGTCCTGGAGACTTAAACATCCGAATATGATTGACAATACAAAAGGGTTTAAGTCTTCCCATGGAGGGTTTTGCCTTTGCCTCTTCGTTTTCACCATCTGGGTTTGCTTTTGGTATGCAACTGGGCAATTGGCACTTCCTTTTAGTTTAGTTTAATGTCAAATATAAATATACATATATATAATATTTCTGGAGACAAAGGGAAACCAAAACTTATTACTGTGACATTATAAATTTAATCACATGGACAACACAATTAATGAACTATTATGATGATAACAACCCGGGTGCATATCTGATCAGTTTGAAGAGAGAGATGAAACGCTGAAGCTTTGAACAAAATACGGCTAAATTGCAAACTAATTAATCGTTAGGAGGAACTGCCGTCGTAATCTGATTGGATCTAAAAGAAATTATCAGCTAATTATATGTTGATAAGTGCTTGAGGAAAAAGTTTATCTATTGGAGATCAATTAGGTGAGCCAAAGTTTGGAAGTTGGGGTAAAGACAAAGATGATGAGAATGAGAACTGAAGTGAAGTGATGGATAAAGAAGAAGAAGAAGACAAACAAAATGGTAACAGTGAAATGGTGGCAACTGGAGAAGAGGCAAAGTTGATGATGGGTGGGCACTGTCTGAGACTGACACCTGTTGTCTTTGGTCATAGCCGTCGGCAGAACAGAACTCTGATCAAACAAAGGCTTATCTCAAAAACTCCTCCCCCATGCTTTAAACTCAAAGCCTTTGCATCAAAGATTTATCATAACTGGTTAACTCTATTTCTTTTATTGATTTACAAGGACAATATAAAGAGAACAATATGGCGGAACATGGTTAAAATTAAGGCTATTATTGACTTTTAACACAACAATGCCTTGGTAGGAGAGCTTAATACCTTTGGGAGAATTGAAAAGCAGCTGAAACCTTAGGGAGGTCTCTAGATAGTAAGCCAAAACTGAAAGTGGGGTAGAAATTGAGTGGGGGGCTTATTGTCGGGGACATGATGAACGTGATATGTTTTTAAATTTGTTGTCTATCTATATAAGTAATGCTACCAAACAATTATTTAAAAATTAGATCGAAGATCCATTTAGTGAAAGAGACAATCCAATTGAATTGATAGTTGAATTGTTCGATCAAATATCAGATAAGTTAATTGTTTAAAAAATAATAATTAAAATAATTTTATATAATTAATCATTAACAAAAATTTGATTATGACCCATCAAGATTGTAATAACTATATATAGATATAATTGTTTAAAAATTTGTGACTGAGAGGAATAAATAAATTAAGATTATGAAGTTTGCCTTTGTTTTTGCAATGCCAAAAACAATTAAAATCAAGTCCTAATGTTGTGAGCTCCGAAGGTAGAGGCAACTATTAGCGTGTCTAATTTGGTAGTTTAAAAGTAAGTTTTGAATGTCGGGTTGGATATAGGTTAAATGGTTTGGATAACAGGTTGGATATTTGGAAAATCGGTTTTTCGATTTAGATACCCGATTTGTCAATATTTGGAATCCGATTACCCGAACCAAACCAGTTTTTATTGAAAAGAAAAAAGCCAAAGTTAAAAGGCAAATTTACATAAGAAGGTATATACAGGTTTTGATAAATACAGGACCAAAAAAAATGATTGAAGTCATTACGACTGTTAGCCTGCTAGATATATGCAAGTACATCTACAAATTACCTAACAAAATACAGTCAGTTGTAACAAAAAAGTAGAAAGACAGCAATACCATTTACCAACTACTCACGCCAAAGATGCTGCTGGGGTCATCCCAATTTTATGCATCCTCTGTTTTTGTGGCCAATGCCTCAGATTTACAGATGGGACAGATATTCTTCACAAACAGCCACTTCTTCAAGCATTCTTCATGGTATTCATGGCCACAATGAAGAGTTCCAATCTTCTCATTGTTCTGATAATCTTCCTGTGGATACCCCAAATGAGCATACCAAATGCCAGTTGTTAGTTATGAACAAATTGATTTTAATTAAGGCAAAGTCTCAATCTACAGTGTAACTCAAATAATGCTGAGTAAAATAATGACCAATGCCAAAGCTCAAGTTACCTGGCATATGATGCAAGAGTCATGTTCATGATCCAGAGATGCCGGCTCTTCCAGATGGATATCAGCTGTTGCTGATATATAAGTTCTTGTCCTCAAATGCCTTGTGACGGCTTCCTCTGACAACCCAGTATTTACATTGCCAATCAGCTCCCCCACTTCAAGAAGCTCCTGAGAAAAGAAAATTGAGATTTGCTGTTACATTTATACCAAGATATGCAAAATTCACTTATTACAAAGTCATACTTGATTGACAGGAAGCTAACAGTTGAATGATCCATAAAGCAGCTGTATTTCTTGCATTTCATAAGATTAGACTATTAAGGATATCAAGTTATATGTTTAACAGCATGAAAATTTAATTAAGAACATGATTATATCCATTAACATGTTAGCACTTTACTAATCTGGTCAGATAATCAAGCAATTGAAGGTTATTTTACATGAACAAGTAGCTAAACTTACTTCATAAGACATATCTTCTATATCCATGCGCATATCTCTGTGAAGGTCAATAAGATTCCCAGCTTCATAAGAGTCTGGCATCTCCAGCATAGCAACTCCCTATAAAACACGTCAATCAAAACATCTTAGTCAATATATAGATAGAAAATATAGTAGTTAGCTAATAAAATCATACACAAGCAAATAATTGAACTATAAGAGACAATGTACGTCTTTCACGTAAAGCACCACTTATGGCAACAACTATAGAAGAGAAAATGCAATAATAAAGTGGAAGCATTACATCAGATGGCAAAACTCTCAGGTGAGGAAGGTTGTGTTGTCTTAAAGTTGCCTCAGGTATGGGTCCTTCTCGTGGAGACCAGTAAATCCTAGAGCCAGTCAGTGGAGCAGGTCCAATATGCCTTGGCATCATCTCCAAACCATCCTGTGGAAGATTCATACTGTTGTGTGCAGCATAACTTGATGGACCACTATATGAAGCTGATGCTACTTGAGTGTGAACATTTATATTGTGGCTTCTAGCTCCTTGAAGAGGTGGTGATAGGTTGTGAAAACTTTGATGTCGGAAATTGATAGGAGGAGGATGTGGGAGCGTCGAGGAATTCCTACTGCTAGCTGTCTCAGGAAATCGTTGTAAAACCATGTTCCAAGATTCCATAGAGGCACTGCTGATATTGCCACCTGTAAAACATACAAGAGAAACCTTCTTTTGGTTCACATTAATATATACAAGCTACATATCAATACTGCTTGACACTTCATTTCTTAGAAAACTGCTAAGGGTTGGGAATAAGGTATCTTTAAGACCAAGAAGAAAGCAAAGAACATACAGTTAGATTGCTGAAAAAATGAAATCAAGCATTGTTTTCTGACAGGGAAAGGGTTACATCAACACAAAAGCAGACACAAACAGGGAGGAGCAGTAAATGGAGAAATTACCATGCATGTAAGGTACATTGGGAGCCTGCGTCCAGGGTGAAGCACCAACATCACTGTGTTGGTCCAACCAGAGAGAGCCATTGGGTTGAAAAGGGTGACAAATAAAGTTTCCTTGGAAATAGTGGTTATGGCCATGTGCTAGAACAGGATCCAAGGCAGAAGCACCTAATCTGTTTCTCACACTTCTTTGAGATTCTAAATCCCTGACCATTGAATTGCCATTCCCTCTGAACTGAGGCAACGGGAAAGATGCAGCATCCACTGGAGAGACTCCATCAGAATGCCTAGTATTCAAAGGGGCAACTGACAAACTAGAGTTAGATGGGGTATTAAAATACTGGAAACTCCCAGGAATAACTTCAGTGTTCTTTCTCTTGTATAAACCTCTGACATGATCCATATAGTGACTGTTCCTTCCATATTCATCTGCAGAAACTCCAATGACTCCAAAATTGCTTGAAGATGGCAAATGATCCGAGGACCCGTGACTTATTGGCATGCCAGAAAATGGATTTGACATATAAGGAACATATAAGTTGGATGCAGTAGAAGCAACAAGATCAATATTTGCAGCAGGATGATTTTGAACTCCAGTGTACCGTTGCATTCCATAGAACACCGTGCCATCATAGTGCTGATGAGACTGAGCATCATGACTAGATGTGTTCCCTGAAGCTCTTACAATAGTTTGCATAGGCTGTGGGAAGCTTGGTACACCCCCCATAACAACACACGGATCACGAAGCATGTAACCTTGGTTTTGCTGATCCATTTCTAAATCAATCATCTGACTAGTGCATGGCATATTTCTCTGCCCCATACTACCTTTTGACTTGCAAAAAAAAATTCATTCAGATCAGTTAGGCCAGTCAAGAATGATAAACTTAACATTAATTGGCATGCACAGCCCAAAAGCGTGCAACTGTTTCACCAACTCAACCACTAACAAACAATACCCTTATGCATAATTCATCATGTAAATCAACATAATAGACAACCACCTGGAAGATAAAAGACAAATAACATACATTCCAAATTCTGAAAATGTTCCATCTAGAAAAATAATACAATTATCACATGATCAACTTAAACTTCAATCTAAAGCATAGAAAGAACATTAAACTAGTTCAGGAAATGCCCTAACTCAGTTGAAGAATAAATAACAAAAGCTTCCCAAAAGCTTTCCAGCCATTAGGTGATGGAACCTAGCATATCTAAACTTCTACGAAGACAAAGTTTTCAGACACCAAGTACTAGTTCTCTGCATGTTCCACTTAAATAAAAGCTGGGGCTTGATAGCAAAGTTCCCATTGCATTTTCAACAAGAATCTCACATATGCATGCAGAACAATAAATCATCCCTTACCTTAATATCATCATTCCAATCTGGGGCATATATATTCTAAGACAACAAAGGATCCTAACAAGCATGTTCTGCATGAAATCATAAAACCATAAAGGACTCCACCATTCTAATCTATTTCAACTTTTTATTTCTCATTTATAGTTTAATTCGATATTCTACTAGGTCTAATTACTCAATGCAGAAACATGCATAATGAATGTATCATTTAAAAATTTTTAAAGAGAAATAAATTGATAAGAGATGACCACAATTCACTTCAGAAATTACAGCTTTCATGATCCACGAATAATCCACACCTCAGATAATGCCATAGATCTCCTCAAAAATACTAAATTGTCTAGACCCTTTTCGCATTTCAAATAAATCATGTTTTCTGTGATATTTCAAGAAAATTAATTTAGAAGCACAGAGCTTTGATTTCTAACATACATCTAATAAGAGCAGGATCCAACCAACTTGAACAGAATCATGCCAACCCTCTAGATGTTAAAAAGCATAAATAATCCTCCAAAGATCCATGGCCCAGAGCTCCTAAAAGAAACCACATGCAACTTAAGCATACCCTAAAAGAGGGTGTACATGACGTGAATCCAATGTCATCAGATGTCAGATGGCAAAAAAGACTCCTGCAAGGACTAGGGCACCTGCTGAAGCAATAATTTGGAAAATTTTCAACAACAAATAAGTGCTTCACCAATATCTTCGTCCTATATGCACCCAAATAAAATTTTGACCATCCATTCACACCTTCAGCTTAGACAAACATCCAAAAATTCCACCTTTGCAAAATAAAACCGTATATATTCCATTCCGCAGAAAAATCCCAATCAAGTAACCGATAACCCAACTTTTTCTTAAAATATAACTTGAAACTACAAGCTGGCACGTTTTAAAACCAAAAATTACAACATAAATTAGAAATTCAGAAATTTTCTTACAATCCACAACCCCCGATATCAGTTAGAGACAAAAAAGCAAGAATCTTCCCAATGAACTTAGCCCAATCAAAACTCATCTAATGATGCTAAAACACGATGTCCTCTTTTAAAAACAAATACCCACTTGGTCAAACAGAAAATAAACCCCAAAACTGAGGGGAAACGTCAACAGCCATGAAATTGAACAAATTTTGGAGCAAAACATGAGAACATGAGCCAGGCCTACACAAATTACCAAAAACTTGAGACAAATTCGTTGACAATTGATAATAACCAAAAAAAAAAACTTATTACCTTGTTATCATGAACAAATTTTAGAGCTTGTGAATGTGCGTAGAAATCCCCTGCAAAACAATATATTAACATTTAAAAAAAAAAAAACACCTCCATAATCATACCATATAAATACATGTTTATCAACAACCCAAAAGCTTCAAACTTTGACATTAAAATTTCTCTTAATATAATAAAAGAAATTTAATAACTAAGAAGAAAACAAACTGACCAGATTGTAAGGATTAATTGAGAGACGGGGAAACAGAAAAAGAGAGAGCGAGAGTCGTATGTTATGCTTTTGATTATTTATTTATATAGAGAGGGAGAGATTCGTGGGTTTTTACTTGCAAATAATGAAGGTAATTTCCCAGGATCAATAATCGATACGGGCAAAATTATATTTAAAATTATTCCCTATTTTAATTAATTTATTTTTAAAATTTTAATTTATGAAATGATAAAATTGATTCCAATTAAACAAAAAGCATATTCTTTGTTCTTCTTCCATTTTTTACTTTCTTGGATCAGTTTCTATCACGAAAATTAAAAAAGGATGAGTGGATCCCACCCTTTCTCGGCACGTCATCTATCTACATGGCCCCACTTTTTTCTGGCTTCGCCACGCTCCTTCCAACCATTTGTTGATGATGTACTTTGGGGTAACTAAGTCTAAACCTAATCAGATCAATTTGATTCATAACTTTAAACTTTTTATTTATTTAAAGTACAAAAAAAAATATATAAATTTTCCTTCTCAATTTATGAGTGGTAGACAAACTTAAAAGCAATTACTGGATTCTGTAGAATCATATTATTCCCTAACCAATTTTAGTATCTTTAGTATTAATGACAGACACACAAAATTTACTACGCAGGTCCAATTGCTAAGAAATATGATAGACATCCCATTTGTATTGGTATTCGATATTAATATACCTTATTTGAACTAATAATTAGTAAATTCAAACCAAACTTTTGTGGAAAATATACAATTATAAATACAAATATTTTACACAAAATTCATATATTTATATTTTGTTCACATTAAAAAAAAATTGACATTATTCTACCATCAATATATTAAAAAAAAAATTTGATTCTACAAAAACAAATATGTTTGTATTTAATGAAAACAAATATATTTACATACATTTGTATAATGATAAATACGAATTGAATATAAATTATATTATTTTCTATAAATACGAATCTAAACATCTCCCGTTACGTTTAACTAATACGAGCCAAATGCAAATATATACTTTAAACAAACAAACTACATACAAATATATATATATATATATATATACACACACACATCCGATTTAATTCAAATCTATCCTTAAAATTTCAGTAACTAGCAGATTTGATATCAGATTCTTTCTCTTTCTTACTGCCAAAAAGAAAAAAAAAGAACAAATGCGCTGGCTTTTGTCCTCTTGGGAAGCCAGCCGCCTGCACCATCATCCCCAACTTCCTTTTAAACCAGTCGTTTATCTCTTTTTTCGAGCAGGGATCAATGAACACAACTTCTACAGATTCTCTATTTATCTATTTGTTTATAACATGGAACCTTATTGGCCCCATCAATGGCACACCATACTTTTACATCTCAATCTAAAGATAGATGCTAACTTGATAATGTTACTAGTCGATAACATAATAGGACAAAATGATGATAAAAATATTTGGAGAGGTTTCCCAGGAACCCAAGACAGAATCTCTACCAAATGGAACTTTTTGCAGAGGCTAAGGACATTAGAATAATGAAATGAGCAAGAAACGAACAAGCACAAGAAAGGATCTTTCTGTATCTATTTAATTAAACAGAACCTTAATTTTCCACTGCAACAAAATGTTCTAAGTTTACATGATTAAGACTTGCATTCATAAGGCAGTACAGCAGAGTTAACTTGATACTAGCATAAAATTTCAGATGCCCAAGAGAAAAATAAATGTATATAATTTCTGAAGGGAGTGAAATCTACCAGCTTTTGTCTTCTTTTTATTTCCCCTCTTGTTGCACAGGAGCTTAAGTATACAAACACTGCGTTCATTCATTCAAAAAAGTAAACGGAATATGGACTACTAGCCTTACTAGAACTCACTTTCACTTGCGAGCTTCAACCTTTTTCTGCTCTTTGGCTGACAGAACAAATGATTTCATGTTATTAGCTTCACAACATAAAAAATGTAACGGATTCTAAATAAATAGTATCTCATTTCTGCTCCACACTCTGGAGAGCTTCCCCTCTAAAAGACTACAAAAAGATAATCACCAGGCAGAGGAAGCATCACAAGGTGAAGCAAAAAGAGGCAAACAATAAGGTTGGTAATTTGGGCACTTAGAAATCATACCAGCCTTCTCTTCCTCTCGCTTCTTAGCTGCCTCTGCCCTTTGTTGACGTATCAGGGCTAAGCGCTCTACAAGAAAAATATTAAATAATCAGGCAAATAAACGATAACTGAAAAAGAAAGGTGAATCAAAAGTTGTACAGGAAACAAAATCTTAGATATCAATGGACAATTTTATATGGAGTGAGAAAGAGAAAAAAAAAAGGTGAACAGACTACCAGAATCAGAAAACTTAGGCAATGTATACAGTAGACGAGTTATTCACAGAAATTTATTGGCACATATACAGAGAAAAAAAGATTATCTTACAGTGAGAAGGAATCCAGAAGGAGTGTTATAGAAAATGTGTTCATTAATAAAAATGCAATGTGTTCCAAACTTGTTTGTAGTTTTTCTGGCTCCATCTAATATGTATTCACATTTTTAAAAAAATGTGTTGACCGTGTGTGTGTGTGTTTGTGTTCAAGAAAGCCTCCTCTCATAATATGAAAATTCAATTTTTATCTCTACTCATTTCATCCAATACACACAAAAAATTTCAAGTATTTTTTCCCACCTTCCTGACAACCAAATTATATAATTCCTACAATTTTAACAGTCCCCCTCAAATAGATTAACCCTAACATGAAGAATTTCCATCAAGTGTGATGCCAGAAGCTCGGCCCCTTGAGGTCGATACTAGAAACAAAACTAGCTAGAAATCATTTTCTTTTAATAAACTGATCATGCAAAGGGATTCAGCCAATCTAAGAAGTTTGCTAATGTACACATCCCCTTCCATTGGGTTCTACTATGCACCTCTTCTACTTCAATAAACTTTACTCTCTGAAAAAGGACTGACAAACTATGAACATTATCAAGAATTACAATCTCTCCTACTGATAGGAGGAGATGCTCTAATAGCAGTAACCAAAAACTAAAGGTAATAATTAAGCAACTCAAACTTGCAGTGCTGCAGACAATTTACAATAAGATGCATGATGATGGCAGGCATAGCATGATTGTGCTTCAACTCAATGCAAACTACTGTCCGCCCAAACCACAACAAAATGAAAACTAGCTGGTTTCAACTTGTGTGTACTCAAATGTCTCAGTTACTAAAAATAAAGATCAATAAAACATGAGTTGTACTAGGGGCTGTCACTGCATGGCTCTTTGTAATGTGTCCCAAAAATAACATTTTAATTTTAATTTATTGAATGCTATTTAATTTTATTAAAGGGACAGGTGTCAAGAGATGTGCAGTGACTATCACATACACAAGTGTTGCCAGCACAACTCATAAAACATTTATCATCCCCTATTATTAGCACATATAAAATCACAGAGATTCAAATTTAGCTATAGCAATGGTCTACTTTAAATTTGGCTAACCATAAAAAAGAAGCAAATCAACACCCCAGTAAGAAAGGAAAAGTCATATGCAATAATTAGATATTTTTGGGCACAATCTCATTCTCTAATTAACCTTACATCTTAAATTTCTATGAACGGTCTGTAAAGAAAAGTAATGCATTGACAAAATCCAATTACCCAAATCTTTTCTTGCTTGTTCAGTTTTTCCTTGTTCCTGCAACCTCATATATCTCTCATGAGCTTTTTGCTTCTCTATCTCCTCTCTGCACACAGATACAATGAAAATAAGAGAAAAAAAAAAAAAAAAAAAACCCTCACCTAAAAACTTACTTGCTTCATAAAGCATATATAACCGGAAATAGCAATATCATCCTCAATACAAAAGATGCTTACGATTATCAGGCATTTTGAAACACATTTTATAAAAAACCTCAACAAGTTTAAACCAGAATATAATCTGAAAATATTCGGTTTTTCCAGACCTTCGAAAGGGAATAGTATAACTGCATCTCAGTAACATTAAACATCATTAAAACTGATGCAAGAGATTTTGACATAAAAGTTGAGTCAGATTAACACCATAAACAGATGACTATGGCAACTGATTGGAAATTGTTTGGAACAAGACCACACTAGTTCACCATCAAGATGAGAGCAGCCACTTCCGTGGTTGGGTGATGATCCATAATGATTCATGAAATCATTATCAAGGATTAAAGATATTCAATTTAGTTAAACCAAATCCTAATCTAACAAGGTAAACAATTTAAAATTGTAAAACCTAGCTTCAATTCTTAATTTTAGCCACTTCATGTTATTTTTTCTTTAAAAATCATGGCTAAGAGATTACACTGGACAAGTTAAAGCGTGAAACTATCTTTATGAAGTTTAAAATTTTGATTTGAGTTAAAAAATAAAAAAACATTCAACCACTTGAGGTAAGTAATATGATTTTTAAAACTTAAAGGTGCCTCATCGATGTGTAGTATCAAACAAAAAGCAAACATGAAAAAACTTCTAGCACCTCAGCACTCCTTAGCAAGCTCCTGAACCATGTCACACCCATATACGCCTAACAACAGGACAAGATGTGCTTTCAAAAGCTCTAATGATCTAGCAAGCTATCCCACTGGCAATTTAATGCCCCACAAACAACATAGTTTCTAATTATGGATATCGTAGAAAACAGCTTATACTGATTTGGCATAGTATGAACAAGTATACACCTTTCACGCCTTGAGAGTTCAGTTGTTCTCCCCATCTGGAACATAGAAATTTGGTTACTCCAGGCAGGTTGACATCTAAGAAAACAAAATTGATCTCTGTGGGATAAGATTTAAGCATTAAAACTTACATCAGCATCTTTAGCCCTCACATTCTTTGATTTTACCAAATTAGGATTTTCAATCTCAATAATTCCCTGAATGCCTTTTTTCTTCTGCCAACATTAAGAACCAAATTCAATGATGAGGATTTGCAAATGAAATTTTCAAAAGAAAGACAGAGCAACTAGATTCAATTGATACACCAAAAAAATAAGGTTCTTGCAAAATAAATTGCTGACCTCCTGTTCATCTTCCACCTCCTCTTCAGACTCTTCATCCTCCTCTACTTCAGCCTCTTCCTGAAATAACAAAAAAAATCCTTCCTAACATACTCAAATCAGAGGTACGGATGTGAACACATACAATCAAATTTTCTTTTCCCTTTCCCTTTTATTATTTATGATTTTGTTTTGGGGGCGAGGGGGTGTAGAGCGCTAGGGCACAGCCATTAGCTTAGTAAAAGACTAGAGGTTGAAGAATAAAACTACCAGAATGCTAAAGAAACAGATTATACCAAAATATCAATGCCTAAAAGTCTTTTTTTGTTTTTTCAAAAAGGTATATATGAAAAATAAAACTAATCACCTTCATCAACACCTATTCCAATCTTTAGTAACAAGAAACAAAGGAAACATAATACCATGCCACTCCTTGATTTCAACCCAAAGATGAAAATCATCACTGAAATACTTTTCAGCATTCATGTCATAACAACTAACTCTAAAAAATTTAATTTTTTTCCTTCACAGCAATTTGTGTATAGGTAGTATACTGAATCTCATCATATTCACTTCTATTACAAAAGTCACTATAGAGACAAAACTTCAGCCATTGACCTGAGCCTTTCAAATTCAGATTCAATTGGACAGTCTGTGATTTTAGAATAGGATATAAATGGTTTCCCCCAAAAAATTAGCATTATGTATACCGGCCACATTAATTGTTGGCCCCGTAGGGGATTAAATTATCAGCAACTATGAAATCTGAATAAAAGAAATGCTTCAAATAATTTGGTAAGGACCATTATCATGATTGATAATGAAGCTCAATGCCTGTTTTTATTTCTCAGCACCTAGTTTTCTGGGGGGTGAAATGAATTCACACATCAATCACAAGATTATTTTAAGCGTCAAAATCCCATCAAACATGTTTTCAAATGATTAACACCAACTAGAAATGATAACTAAAAACCAATATAACAACCAAATTAAATAATAATAATAACAATTAAAAAAAAAAAAACTTCTAAGCCAAGTAGAACTTCCAATATTACCAGAGAAAACCAAACACATTCAAGATCACAACAGTAGTTGCAACAAGGAAAAAAGGAAAAGGAAAAAAACGCAAACCTTTTTAAAAGTGCGTGGACGAGAAGAAGTACCAGCAACTGCAACCATTCAAATCAATACACAATCACACAAAGTCCGCTTTTTTCACAGAAAAAAAAAAAAAAACCACACCTTGAGGTATATTCACAATTCATCTAACAGAAACATAAACATAAACATCTAACTTCAGCTTTCTTTCGAAACGCAAGATTGTACAAGCACCAAAATCAAAGCTTTAACCCTAAATTATCATTCCTTAAAAAAAAGAAACTACCAAATACTTCATAAAATGTCCTCAAATTTAAAAAACCTAAGCAGAGTAATATTAAAAGATACGAATGTTTAAAATAAAAGGGACACGATTCCAACAACAGAAGCAGATCTATTAAAAACCAATTAACCAACCAAATTCAGAGAAAAAGAAAACGATCAACATTTCGAAAGCTCTTCCAGATCTGATATCACACAAAAACAGAGATAAAGAAAAAGAGTGAAGGACAGTACGGAGCTCTTCGGGAGTTGAGAAGTGTCGGTGGCCGGTGGGTTTGCCCTTGTACTTTCCTCTTCCCATTTTCTTATGCAAAAAGGAGGACGGAGGAGATGAGAAGAAGAGAAGATTGATTTGGAATTCGGATTCTAGGGTCCGCTTTTCCTTGCTGATTTTTTTTGAATGTCCGTGGGTGTCACCGAGGTTTGGTTTAGGGTGATTTTGTAGAAGAGGAGGGTCTCACAGCGTCAACTTCACGCGACTAATAAGCGAGTTGTTACCCATTTTAGCTTTTTCTAGAAGCACTTTTTTGATAAGCACATTCCCTTGCCAAAAAACCATATTTCACGACAATCCAACCCCAACATATATTATCACCCAATATTTCGTTTAATAATAAATGACCACTTATACAATTTTTAGAATTTAAATATCTATATTTTTATTATTAAAATATTATTTATAATATTAATATTAAAATTTAATACAATTAATATTAAAATTTTAAAATATTATTAAAATTTTAAAAAATAGCCACTATCACTAATTTCACCAGATGGTCATAAACAGTCACTTAGTTTTATTAGTGATCGGATATAGTCATCACAATAGTAAAAGTAGCTATATTTAATCGTTAATAATTTGACGGAAACGGTGAGATGGGTAGATCTAATCGTTTCCACCATCGTAACAACCAGATTCGATAGCCAACAAAACTAGGTGCCATTTTTTATCACTTGATGTGGTTAAAGATAGTCACCATGACCAACAACAATTGTTGTTTTTTATATATTTTATTTTATTTTTAATAATTTTTAAAATTGTTATTGTTATTTTAATATTTTTTGTAATATTTATTTTTTATTTTAATTTAAAAAGACAAAAATATCTCATTTAACGAATAAGACTTGGGTTTTAAAAGTTTTATAAGTGACAACTTATCATTAAACAAAACTTTAAGTGATAGTATGTTATTCAACCAACTTATTAACAAACAATAAAAATATAAAAATATATTTATAATTATATTAAAATAATAATTTTATTTTTTAATAATTTATTTTAAATTTAAATATTATTACCATCAACAACACGATCCAATGATTCTCACCAACCATATAAATACAATAAAATAAACAAACTACATGAATTTATTATTTTTCAATTTTAAAAATTACAATTTATCATTTGGGTATAAAAGAAATTCACTCTTAAATAATTATATTTAAACAAATACATTATTTGTAAAGATATAATTTTATGTTATTGTAATTGATTCAGCTGTCAATTTTGTTCATAATTTCCCACTTGTGGATTAAGACGGACAAAGAATATTGTGTATTATTGGGCCAGAAAGAGACCCCTCATCAAATACATTTTTTAGCATCAATCATATATTATTTCTAAATTTAACATTTAAACAGTATGTAATTTTCATTCTATTTTGTTTTTATTATGACAAGAAAATAAATTTTACATAACCTAAATAAATAAAATATATTTTATATTAAAATTATCATATTTATGTTTTCTCACGAAAATTAATTGTAACTTTTAATATCATTAAAATTAATAACATATTTATTTTAATTCAAAAATGATAATCAAGAGACGGATGGAACTTTATTTTTTAATTGAATAAACTAAACTTTTAATTTTTTTAATTAAAGAGATTGAAAATTGAATTATAATTTATAAAATTTCTTAATTATGTGCCATATTTGATAGAAATTTTTTAATTAAAAAGATATTTATTAATGTTAAATTTTGCTTTCTTTTATTTTTAAATGAATTTTGTTTAAATATAAACTCTATTTTAAAATTTTTAATTATTTTTATTAATTATACTTTTTAAAAAATATAAATACGAATACGAATATAAATCAAACACGAATTCAAACTTAATTATAAGAAAATTTACAAACAAAAACTCAAATATGAATCGAATTGCAACGAACGAATCCAAATATAAACATATATAAGTTTGTGTTTGATTTGGTTTGAATCCAACTCTAGGTGAAATTGTATTACTTAGCGAATAAATGAATCAAACACAAATATAAATTCAAATATATTCTATTTGAATTATATCACAAGGATATATTATTTTATTATTAAATATTAATTTATGTCACTTACTTGTCATTGACTTAGTTCATACTTTAAAATTTTTTTGTCGTGTTTTTTTAAGTAGCTGAAATCTAAAAGAAATTTTAAAAAAATAAAAATACAAATGCAAAAAAATAGATATATCCTGATATTTAATCGATAAAGTCAATATTCTATATTTAGTAAAAGATATTAAACAACAGGCCAAAAGAGATGACTCTCTATCCACTATTGTATAATAGAGGTGGATTGACTAAATTTATATTTATATTTTTAATTAAATAAAATTTAATTATAAATAATAAATATGACGATGGTGATAATGGTGATGGTAATGTAGTAGATAGTTAAGTAAATTCATGTTTCATGCCACCACCGATTTTTGAGCCTTCAAATCCATTTTTGACAAAAAAACATTTTAATTTTTACATCGAATTCAGCTGAGTTTATATGTTTAAATTAACCATTTTACAATTATACAACTGAGTTATTGTTTTCTTCTCCTGTGGTGAATTTTAGGGTTAAATTATTATTATTATTATTATTATTATCATATTTATTATTATTTTAGAAATTAAATTCTTCGATAGAAATCTTTTTATTATTATTTTTTATTTCAGGCATTTTTTTATATTTTCTTTTTATATTCGATACTTGAACAGCAAGAACAAAATCAGGGGTTTCAGTGAAGTTTTTTTTTTTTTTTTTTTTTTTTTAATTATCACGAATAACGCAACAATATTATTTAAACAAATTAATTGCTAACTAAAATTTCGTATTTAAAGTAAAACGATGTCGTTTGTGGAGGGTCTTCTTATTCCTTGACAGGAGTCCCACAGCGCCACCGAAGAAGAGACAACGAAGACGGGGATGGATAACAAGAAGAGGAAGAAAAACCCTAAAACCCACTTACAGCTCAACCCCAACTGGGCTCAACTTCAACTAGTAATTATTTTTTCTTCATCCAATTTCGTTTTCAATCTCTCTTTACTTTTTATATTAATTCACTTGTTTGGTTTTGCAGAAGCTGAAAACCAATGGCTTTAACAAGTCTTCAGAACGTACAAGCGAACCCGGATTAGAAACCCAAAACTCCATCTTAGGTAGCATGAATGACGCTGCTTGAACGTGGCCGTTTTTCAAATTGTATGCTTTGGCTTCGGTGTTTGCAAGTTAGGATTGTTATTTTATTTTTTAATTAACCTGCAGGTAAACGTAAAGAGAGATCGGAGACAGAGTCTGATGATTCTAAGCTCCATTCTCTGACTCCGACAAATGATGATTTCAGGTATTTGTTTGAGTGAAACTTGCGTATCAAGTCATGTTTGTGTCCATCTTAGCATTTCTATTAAAATGCCTTGCGAATCTTTATATTGTTGCTTTTGCTTAGTCAGATGAAAGAAAAATTAATGAATGTGTGGTGTAGTTTCACGGATGATGCGATACAGACTGCCCCAATCACTGGTCTTTTTGGTTGAGCAGGCTATGAATTATAGTTTATGATGATTAAAAAAAAAAAACAAGAAGTCAGTTTGTTAATGGAGACTGGAACATGGAGTGTTGGTGAAACCAAGGAGTTAGCAAGTTCTAGTTTGCGACTTTTGACACTATGGTGTTGAGGAGGAGTTTTTTGGGTGTTAAAGGTTTACGAGAGCATTTTGAGCTTGAATGACATGATGTTGCATGTTGCAAAATTTCCTTGCTTTAGTGCAATGAAGCTTGGCTAATCAACAATTTGACAGTTTAACAGATGTGGTTGCTATGGATTGTGAAATGGTTGGTATCGGTCAGGGAAATAAAAGTGCTCTTGGAAGAGTTACACTGGTATTTTATTAATTCCTCTCTTGACATTTCTTAACTGATTGCATTATCTGTATATCATCTATTTATGATTTCGGTTTTATGACTTGTGCTCTCATACCTAATTTACTATGGATTGATGTATCTTCACATATGACAATTATGTCTTTAAGAATATCTAATAAACATATTTTCTGGTCCTTGTTTGTTATTTTTTGCTAAGAAAGATACTAGATCATGCTATTTCTTAATTTATTATTTGACTTTGATAAAAATTTTCTCCAAGTGTTAGCAAAGCTGACATATGTTCTTCTTATATAGAAGGGCTTCATCGAGCATTTTATTAAAGGTGTGGTGCTTAGTTGTTAATCAGTGCGTTAAATAATGATGCATCTACCAATATGTTGCATTTCCCCATTTCTGTGATTTACCATGTGTTATTCCAAGTTTAGGGAATAGCAAATGGCTGTCATTATTCTTTTGTAAACTTTATTTTCAATTGAAGTGGAGCTTTCACTTGTCACCATTAGAATGTAGTTGATAAATTTGTGTGTTTAAGATTATATAGAGACTGATAGTTAATCTATGATAGAATTAGATCTCTGCTTGAGAAATTCAAATTTTTTATTTTCAAATCTGAAATTAGGTATAGTTATTTCTTGCAAGACATTATTTATTCATTTGCTTTAATTAATGGCAGGTAAATAAGTGGGGAAATGTCTTGTATGATGAGTTTGTCCGACCAGTTGAACATGTTGTTGATTTTCGTACAAAAATTAGTGGTATTCGGCCTAGGGATTTGAGGAAAGGTAAACTATTAACTTTGTTTGTTCTCTCTCTCTGTCTCTCTCTCTCTCTCTTTTACTTGTGCTATTTATGTATTTAGTTGGCCATTTGCAGTTTGGTAGTTAGTGATTTACCTGAAATATACTTTGTTCTGTGCTGGGATCCCATTCTTGATGACCTATTTTTCTCAAAGATATTTCTTGAAATGGAAACTATAGTTGTAATTAGATGATAGGAGCCTGTTTTAAGAACATTTTATTGAAAATTTTGTGTATGCTTCTATGTACCTCAGCAAAAGATTTTTGGGTTGTTCAAAAGAAAGTGGCGGAGTTGATTGAAGGAAGGATTCTTGTTGGCCATGCCTTACACAATGATTTTAAGGTTTTACTTATCCGGTTTTTTATTTTGTTGTTGTATGAACTTGTAATCAGGTTATTTTATGTCAGTTTTCTTTTGGACAGGCATTACTACTAACTCATCCCAAGGATAACTTGCGGGATACCTCAGAATATTTACCCTTCCTAAAGTACTGGTTTCCTCACCGGCTACATTGGGACTAATTTTTTATTCTTATTTTGTGATGTGTTCTAACAATTTTTGTGGCTGGTGAACCAGGGAAGGCCGCAGAAAATCTCTCCGGCACCTTGCATCTGAGTTTCTTGGTGTTGAAATCCAAAATGGGGAGCACTGTTCTGTGAGTTCTAAATTTGTCACGTTTATGAGGTTCATTTTGAATTGATACCACTTTGTGAAATAACTACAGCAACAGCAATGGCAGTATGTTTTGGTTGAGTACTCCTATGTAAAATTAATTCACTTTCCCCTGGAAACTCGTATATCATCTATTTTTGTCTGTAGTTCAAATTGCAGTAGTAATCTTGTCTAAACTGTTTTATATTGCTTTCAGGTAGAAGATGCTCGTGCTGCAATGATGCTTTATCTGAAAAACAGAAAACAATGGGAGAAGAGTGCTAAGGATCAAATACGGCTTCAACAGAAGCAGATGAAACGCAAGCCTAAAAGGAAGCCAAAGATGAAAGAAACTTAAATATTGACCATGCTGCAATTGCATCCTAGTCGTACCATTGCCAAGCTATACTGAGAATTGTGGAAAAGTTGCTGTCAACCAGTCATCGAAAGAAATTATCTACAAATTGGTAGTTTCCTTGGGTCACATATGATTTATTTTTAAGTCATCGCCAGAAGGAACTGGATTATGTATGCCATGCAGCAAACAAGAGGATTCTCACCGATATCGGCAATGGATTGAGCTCTGCTTTTTTTTTTTTTTTTTTCCATTCTTTAGAGAGACACTGTCTTTGCAAGGATGAGGATTTGTAAGATAATTCTCCTATGTTCTTTTTCAGCTTCTGTATCCCTTGGCATTGGGATCAAAATTAAGCAAAATTTTCAGAGAATGGAGGATCCATAGTGAATTCAAGTGTCAAATGCACGTCTAGTTTTTAATAGTAAGAGACAAAGATGGAAACATGATCGAATAAAAAATATTTATAATTTTTGATAATAATCATTTTTGTGATATTTTAATAATATAAATATATTAAATAAAAGTAAGGGACAAAGACGCATGATAAATTTTATGAAAATATAATTAGAAGAGTATTCTAAATAATAAATTTCTTTTAAAAGTCAAATAATAATAATTTGTCTACTTTTCAAAGGGGAATATTATGTACTTTTCTTACCCATTATTTTTAGATAGATTGTACAAGCTAAGAAGGCTTTATATTTTAAATACACAAATTTGGTATTAAAATATATATAATAAAAAGGATAAATAAACGGAAAAAAACTGGTCATATAAAAAAAGGGAAAAAACCTGAAAGGCTTATATTTGAAAATTATTTAGCCAGGGCATCCATCTTTCAGATCACCTGACCTGAGAGTTGAGTCTGTCTGATTCGGCTTTTCAAAGACAAAATTCAAAACCCCGCGAGCGTAAAATCACCCACTTGGCTTTCTTTCGTTCTTGCAACTCAAACACGAACTTACTTAACTAATTTCATACTTGTTTCAATTTTTATTTTCCTTCTCATTCTGCTGTTCCTTCATTTTCCATCTTTACACATGGGTCGACCCCCCAGTAGTGGAGGCCCCGCCTTCCGCTTCTCTCAGACTGAGGTATTTTTTTTTTCTCTTCAAATTTTCCCTCCAAAAATTTTTGTTCGTATTTCAGTCCCTTGAATGTGTGTAACTACTTTGAAATTTGAATTTAGAGTTCAGAATGTTAACTGGGTCGATTATATTGTGTTTTATCCGTTTCTGTTTCTGGGTTTTTATTTTTGAACATTATGGGGTATATGTAATGCATGAGTGTATATTTTTTGCTTGTGGAAAATAGAGAAAATGTGAATTTATGATTTATAGTTGAAAGAATTAGACGTGTTAGTGAGATTTTGGGTCTTATATTATTGATTTTCTGGATTTTGATATTGTTTTGTGTGGTTTTTTTTGAATTTTCATTATATTCTGTAAAATAGCTTAGATGATGCTTCAGTTATTGGTTTTTTTTTTTTTTTTTTTGTTTGTAGATTTGATCAGTGTTTAATGCTAGTCTTTTTGTTATTTAATTTTGATTTCTGGGTTTAAGGGGTTTCTTGTGCTTTATTTCCCACTTCTGAAGTCATATAGTTAAAGTTGAAGATGAAAATGAGAAAAGGATATCTGAGAAATGCTCGATTGCTGTGGATTTGTTTCTTGTGATCTTAATCTTAAATTGAAGCTAGAAACACTTGTTTGATGATTGTAGTTTTTTCCAAGGTTGTTATTGACTTTGGAAAGCAGTTGCTAGGAACAAAAATTTATATGAAGATTTCACACCAATGTTATTTCTAAGTAGAACAGAATGTGGAAACGCAGAAAGGGAAACAGAGAAATGCATTTTCTCAAAATATAAGAAACGGAAATGTGGTGAAACGTATAAATATGAAAAATAAAGGGTTTTTTTTTTTTTTAATAAATACCAATTTTTATCAAAAAAAATTACAACAACTGCAGCAGGCCCAGAAGTCACACCTTCATTCAAAAAAAAAAAAAAAAACCATCAATCAACAGATAATATGCAACCTTTAAATTACATTATCTACACATCTTGCTTGAAGAAGAAATTTTTGCTGATAGAGAGTCAAATTTTGCGGTTTTAATGGACATTCTGCAATTTCAACATGTTGATTATTTTCATCACTGGGCAAAGAAAACACTAATGTAGTAATCTATGAAAGAAGACAAGAGACTTACCAAAAGAAGCAAGTGTTGTGAGAGAAGAATGATTGTGTTGTATGAAGTTGGAGAATGGACTGATGATGAGGAGTCACAACTGATTTTATTAACAGTAAAAGTATGAGATAGCAAGTTGTGTAAAGTTGGAGAGTGGACGAATGATTCTTGGACTGGAAGAGATCAGCATTTATTGTTCAATATTTGATCTGAGCTTTTATTGTTTCAGCATAGATCAATTAGGGAACTATCTTTCAAGACAAATAAAGTAGAAATGAATTTTGTTGCCTTTAGAGCTTTTAATTCGCATATTAATCCCAATGATAAACTGTATAATTGTCTTTTTAAAGGTCGCAGAGATGGAAGGTATTTTGCAAGAACACCACAATACAATGCCATCTCGGGAAATTCTTGTAGCTCTCTCAGAGAAGTTCAGGTGTGCATTATATCTGTCTAGATTTTAACATATTGTTTGGCTGTTCTCTTTTTCAATTTGGAATTAAAATTGTTAAATTTTTTATTGTAGTGAGTCCCCAGAAAGGAAGGGAAAAATCATAGTCCAAATGAAGCAGGTAAGACTATTTTATTGCAGTTAAGAACAGCAAGTAACAATTTAGAATCAGTTCTTATTGTGGGTGGTTTATTATAGGTTTGGAATTGGTTCCAAAATAGGCGGTATGCAATAAGGGCGAAAACAGGTAAAGCTCCTGGAAAGTTAAATGTAACACCTATGCTACGCGAGGATCCTGTTCCAGTGAGAAATGTTCCTCAACCTGTGGCTACTCCAATTTCTGCTCCTGTGCCTGCTTTTGTCCCTGCTCCTTCAGGTAGAGTGTTTGTTCTATCATTTAAGTTTTGGATCACTTTTTGCCTCTATATTTTTCTTAGGCTTATGGATTATAAACTTTTCCTTTGAACTTATTTGCTGTTCAAGTATGGTGTGCCTGTTATTCATTTCTAATTGAGCCTTTTGCCCTGGACTAAAGTTGCTTTTGTGTTCCTCCCCATTGCTCATGCAATTTAATATCTTTTTTATCTTACTTTAGCCTGTTTCTACAGCAGGGATAGCTGCATCAGAAAATACTTCTATTGAATTTGAAGCTAAATCTGCTAGGGATGGTGCGTGGTAAGTCTATCCTGCCTACCTCATGTTAAAGAACAAGAAAAATAAACTATACCATCATTCTGGGTGGGAATGATGTTACTTGTTTTTTGTGTATTCTCTTATCCAATCTGATAGTTATCAAAGTTTTGGAGGAACTTGTCCTCTGTAATCAGTCTATTTCCTCTGCTTCTGTACTCAGGTATGATGTTGCAACCTTTCTAGCTCGTAGAAATTTAGACACAAGTGAACCGGTAAATCTTTGGGCTTGCATCCCCTCATTTGTGAGCACAGTACAATTTATAATAATGGAGTTATTAATACCTTTTTTTCCAAGACTTCCTTATTTTAGTTATTGTTTTTTTATTCTTATTCGTCCATTAATCTGTTCACATTCTCTGTTTAGTTATTGAAATGTTGATTAGATGCTTTTTCTTCCTTTTTTTTAATTTAATTATTATGATAATTTTCTTTTCTTTTAAATAAAATTTTGTGATGTAATTCTAGTTTGCATGACCTGGAAATTTTCCAAAATCTATCATCTCAGTTAGAGATCGTTTTTTAAGTGAGAAAGATTGGTATATGCTAGATAAGTTTGCATATATTCTTGGCTCTTTTCTGCTGTTTCTAAGGCATAGAGTGAACCATCAAATAATCCTTGCTGAGATTTCCAAAAATAAAATTGATGTGAACATGAAGTCTTGAGCTAGAATACGTTTTTTTAACTTTAAGTCATTCCTCAAATGCTGCTTTGAATTTGTAAAAATTGGAAATTGGAGGAATTTTTTGTAACTTCTAACCCTGACATGGTAATAAAAGTGGTTTCAAATCTCAGATATAGCCTTCTGCCTTTCTGCTTTTCTTATGTTATGTTGAAATATTACTGGTCGTTTCAGGAGGTGCACGTTAGGTTTGCCGGTTTTGGACCAGAGGAGGATGAGTGGGTTAACATAAAAAAGCATGTCAGGCAACGATCACTCCCATGTGAAGCATCTGAGTGTGTTGCTGTACTTCCTGGGGATCTTATTCTCTGTTTTCAGGTCAGAAATTCTACTTGTGAAGGCGTCAACAAGAGCTTTTGTTCTCTGTCTCTTAGAGAAGTTACTTATATATGAGGTCTGCTTGTTAACTTCTTTAGCAAATGCTGTTACGATTTTCAGGAAGGAAAGGATCAGGCTTTATATTTTGACGCCCATGTGCTTGACGCACAACGACGAAGGCATGATGTGAGAGGCTGCCGCTGTAGGTTTTTGGTGCGCTATGATCATGATCAGTCTGAGGTTTAAATTGCTTCTCTCTCTTTTATTTTTCTTGTGTCATAAGACTATATGTTTCATAATATTTTGGTAGGCATTGACTGTATTAAGCTGTTATTTCATGGTCTGTCACAGGCAGGAAAATGAGGAAAACATTTAGCCTTTTAACAGAATCGGGTTTTTTTTTTTTTTTTTTAATTTCATTATCAGGAAATTGTGCCTCTCAGAAAAGTTTGCCGTCGGCCTGAAACTGATTACAGGTTGCAACAACTTCATGCAATGAATGACTCAGGATCTGGAGACCAGCAGAAAAGTAGTGTTGATCTTTCCACGGCCAGTGATCCTAAGGATATAAGTTCCTCTGCTGAAATGATGCAGAAGCAGGGCAATGCAAATGTGGCCCCAGCGGCCGCCTCTGTCTCTTTTGCTAACGTATCTGTGGCCACCCAAAGTACAGTTATGGAACCCAGAAGTGCTGGAGATAGCAGGGTATAAATGTCAGCAACCCTATTTTCCATCTAGTGCCATTAATGCCACCGTTACAATTGCTGCTCCTTGCAGTTGTGGTGGAAAAATGTAAGAAAAAGTTACAGGCTTATTCGACAGTTCTATCATTTTCTTTTCTTTAATGATTACAAAGGATTTTCTTTTTTAATGAGTAATAAATATTCCTGTTAGGGTAACCTTCTGTTCAACTTATACCACTCTTTTTTCTCAACACATGCCATCTGGAACCCTATGGTTGCAAGTTTCAGATTTCAGACAAACCAAAAATGTCATACTTGTCTGCTCCTGTGTTGCCAATGCTCAACACAAATAAATTTAAATTTGAATTGAATTTTATGGATTTGCACCAAACTGGAGTTTATCTATGTTTAGATTCAGCTCGACCAAGGTCTCTCAATCCGAGTCCAATAAATCAAATTACAGTCAGACTTTAAGGGAAAGAAAAAAACTAAAGTTATATGGCTGTGCCATGGTAGAACCACTTATGTGCTTATAGAACACAAGCACGTCTTCTCTGAGAAAGCTTTCTAGTTGTGGATTTTAAACCCTGCAGTTGATGCGAACTGAAGCAAAATAATGAGACAAATATAAAGCAAAAAATATGAATATTATTACTCAATCAAGAAAATAGAATAATAACAAACTAAAGTGCTGTAATATAAGTAACTATGAGTACAGACTTCAATTCTAAAAAAAAAAAAAAAAAAAAAAACAAAGACCACTAATTGACTCATAAAAAAATAAAATAATAAAAACTCACAGACTTGTTCAACATAACAATAAGTTTCACTAATATATAATATAAGTTGCGCTAATTCATAACAAAATAAGTACAGAAATGCAAGTCGTGAAGCTTGCAGGATTATTAAGAACAATGGTTTAGATAGTTCCTTAAGGTTTGTTCGATACATGGTGATGTGGTGCAGGGCCGTGGCGCTGCCGCAAAGTGGTGGGCCAGAGGTACTGGACCTCCGGCCAATGTGGAGGTTCCCGATCTCAAGTCTAATGAGGTTCTTGTTAGAACCAGAGCTGTCTCAATCAATCCACTCCATCCAAACAGAAGTGAGTCACGCAAAATTATATATATCAACTTGTCATTGAATCCTGTTCTTGACCTCATTGTATATTCTAAAAAAAAGTTGTTTTGATATTTTCAGTATGAGGCTGCATGTACCCAGGGAAGGGTGCGTTAATTTATTATTATTTTTTTTATATTGAATTTCCAAAGTGGCTGTAGCTAGATCAACCCTTAGAAGTTAACTAGCCAGTTGTTGCGATATATCCCTGTCAACAAATCTGATTGGATTTCTCACATTTTCTGAGTTTTACCTTTTCAAATGCGATCAGGCTATGGTCGTTCCTTATTTGATCCTCTTCTGCCTCACATTTTGGGTGGTTATGTTAGTGGTGAAATAGCTGCAACTGGAGCTTCGGTGCAGTCGCTGAGTGTGGGACAAGAAGTTTTTGGTGCATTGCATCCAACTGCTGTGAGAGGTGCTTATTCTGACTATGCAGTTCTTTTAGAGGATGTAACTCACAGTAAAACCTGTATCAGTTACTCATGTGGTGATAATTACTTTAATTTTTTTTTCTTTTGAAATTTTCAGCTGAAAAATACATTACATGTGATCCTGATTTCTTGCATGTATTAGGATTGGCTGTATTCTCATCTCTCCTATATCTAACTGTTAATTTTCATAATTTCTTGTGGTTAGTTGAGTGGCTTACAATTTTATGTTTGCCTTCCAGTTTGGTCTCTTTTGATCAGAATAACATGACTTTAAATAGTTTCATGCTCCTATGGGAAGCAAGTGCAATTCCTTTTGCCGCGCTGACTGCATGGCGTGCTCTAAAAGGCACTGCTAGGATAACAGAGGTGTATGCTGAATTTGTTGACAAAATTTATTTAATGAATTCTGTCCTATTTGTTCTGAAATATTCTTAGTAACTACTGTAGTGAAGCAGTATTAACAGTTGTAGTGGTGTTTGAAGTTCTAAGTTGATATGGTGTGAAATTTTTTCGGCTTCTCTATTATTTTGTAACTTCCTTCTGACCTTTCCTGCTTGTCTTAACACCTTTCTTGATTAATGGATCTCTTCCCGTCTGTTCCCCTTTTCCTTGTTAAATACCTCTGAACTCCTCAGTGGTAGTTTTCATAAACTTTCATAGCTGTTTATACAAGCCTTCATTATCATGGATGCGCGAATGGATTTGTGCCATTTCATTTTTGTGTCTAATCTTAGCAATTAATCTGTTCGTTTTTCAGTTTATGATATTCCAACTTCAAGGTTTTCATGTGCTTAAGGGTTTTTTTTTTTTTTTTTAATTTTCATGTAATTTTTTATTATTGAATCCTTTTTGCATCTCCCCAGGCAAAGGTTCTTAGTTATAGGCGGTGGAGGAGCAGTAAGTTTTTCTGCAATTCAACTTTCAGTAGCTGCGAAGTGCCATGGTACTACTACTTGTGGAAGCAAAAGTATAGCTCGAGTACTTGCACCTGGTGCTGAACAAGCTGTTGACTATACTGCTGAGGTAATGATGTTATCATTTAATGGTTTGCTGCATTTTACACTGAAATCTGTTTGAAATTTGGCATGCAAGGTAAATTTGTCGAAAAGGTCCCATGTAGTTGTAACAAGGTTCCTTGCAGTAACTCCCACTCACCCTTGACCTGTCCCCAGATAATTAACTTGATCTGGTTTTGCTGGATGGGAATTCAAAACTAGTTTTTCATCAATGAGAAATCAATCTGATTCACAGGACATTGAATTGGCAATAAAGGGGAAGTTTGATGCTGTATTGGACACTATTGGTGGACCAGAGACAGAAAGATTAGGCATCAAGTTTTTGAAGAGGGGTGGACATTATATGACCCTTCATGTATGTAATGAACGCTTGTTTGTCATTATTATTTTTCCTTTTCCAGCTCAAGGACTTTTCAGATGCTTCCATATAGCACTAAATGCTTTTATCCTCTATTTTAGGGTGAGGCAGCATCAGTGGCAGATGCATATGGACTAGCAGTCGGGCTTCCTGTTGCTACGGCTGTGTTGTTGAAGAAACGGCTTCAATACTGGTATTCCCATGGAATAGGTATAGTAACTTTCTGAAATGATGTTGAGTGTTGTCTCAGTGTAGTTATCATCTCAATGCTTGTTTATTAACTTTTGACGTGCCAAAATATTCGTATTCGTATTCGTATTTGTATTTATATTCGTATATGCACGCTGATGCAGAAGGTCGAGGTGAGATTCACAGGCTGTCCGAAGCTGGGAAGTTGAAAATACCTCTGGAGAAAACCTTTCCCATAATACAAGTGAAAGAGGCTCGCGAGGAAGGACAAGGGGCTCATTCCATTTGGGGTTGTGAGATGATAATCTTCGGTCGAGAACTTGACTATTTTGGAAGACCAAATATGCCAGGATAGATAATGTTGGTTAGGCCCGGCCCAAGATGACAATGTGATAAGCCCACTAAAATCCCTAGATGCTGTTCTGAAACCAGTGGGCCAAGCATGGCCCATCACTAATTTTTCATCATATTGAGAAATAGTAGCGATTTGAATGCTTTTGCTTTACATTATGCGTTTTAATTATTAAGTGTAGGAAGCTTGAGTTTGGTTTGATTTTATAAGAGTTGAGCTCGATTTGTTAACCATTTCAAATGTCTAAAATAATTTTGTTTTAATATATAAATCAAAAGTACATCATATTTTGTTAAAATGATGTCGATTTTATTTTATTTTATCAATTTGTATGATTTTACTGATTAGTGAGTTTTGCTAGTTGAGCTCGTTACAAGCTCAAACTCGCAATATCCAAACTCAAACTTAGCTTAGTGGTTGTCTTAAATTCTCAAAATAATGTTGTTTTTTAATCAATTTGAACAATTTCATCAACTTGCAAGTTTCACGATCTAAGCTCGTTTCTCTCAAATGTTCAAAACATTATCATTTTTATCCATTTAAATGATTTTATCAACTTATGAGTTTCAAGAACATAGCTTATTATAAAGCTCAAGCTTCCAAAATTAAGACTCGAACTCAACTTATTGATTATCTTAAATGCCTAAAATAGTTATTTTAGCAATTTGAATGATATCATTAGTTCATAAGTTATACAAATCGATCTCACTACAAACTTGAGTTTGTAAAATCTAGATTCAAACTCGGTTTGTTGGTGGTCTCAAGTGCCCAAAATGATATCTTTTTTTTATTAATTTGAACAATTTCATTAACTCATATGTTTCGTGAATCAAACTCGTTAAAATCTCCAGTTTGCAAAACCCAAGTTTGAGATTAACTCTTTAATTGTGTCGAATACTTAAAATAATGTTGTTTTTTTATCATTTTGAATAATTTCATTAACTAATAAGTTTTATAAGTTGATCTTATTATAAGCTCGAGCTCATAAAATTTAGAATCGAGTTTATAAAAAAACAAGTTTGTTTTAGGTTTGTATAAGCTAAGTTTGAACGCATGAAAAATAAATTTATTTAAATTTAAATTTAAGTTGGATTTTGAAATACTTAGATTTAAACTTAATTCTAATTAAATAATAAGATAATGATATGAAATGATTAAATTGTGAATCAAAAGCCCCGAAACCCACTTTTCCTTTGCATTTCGTTGAAAAATATTCCTTAATCTCATTCTTCAAAGCATAATCAAGCAGCTTTTAATACTGTTTTTGTCTCCTACCGCTCTGGTCAAATCCCTCCCTTTCAAGGAAACCTTCGGTCCTTGACCCATTTATTATTCTTCTGTTTCCGTGTGTGGCCCTTTTTGGCAGTCCGCCCCTACGTACACCCCATCACACTTCCATTCTATTCCTCCAATCATGTTTTGCCATGTAATGTGCTTGCCTGAATGACACGGCGAGTGCAAAGTTTGGTAGATACATACAATCATAATTTCTTTAACGGGTTTTTTTATTCACGCGCCCTCTGAATGCGATTCTCCATGCGATGCGTGAGATAATAAATAGTAATGTCAAAACATAGCACAGGTCTCTGCCAACGAGGTATTCGGTTCCTTCAATAATTTACACCTCGTCTCACTTCCAAGCGCGTGTCTTGAGTACTTTTGTCATATATTATTAAGATAAAATATTGGGGTTTTGTATTTTTTAAATGAGCAAAAAGGGCAAGTCGTCACTGGGTGGACAGACTGTAAGCACGGCAGGTAAAGGCGCGTGGGTAAAAGAGGTCAAATTCAATATCGGATTGAGCAGGTATGGTGAAGAAGCTATCTATCCCTGGGAGGCTGGGACTATGATCACGTCACGTGCACCTTTGGATTCTTGTACGTGTTGGGGCATGTGAATTGTAATCTTCCTTTCAGAAAAAGCCCATTGTTTTCAATATAATTACGGGAAGACCACGACCCAAAAAAGTGGCTAAACTGAGTGTGTAAAGTTAGTTTCCATAAAAGATAAGCCACGGCCCAGCCCACACGGATGCTGATTGATTTTGATATTCCCAAGGGGACACCCCTTCTACTAGCTTTTCTAAGATTCAAATGACCTGCCCACGTTCCTTGGTCTTCTTCTGCTTTTCATACTCCTATTTCACAAATTCATTCATTCCACTTGAACATGAATCAAAATGTCATGTTAAATGGACATATCACATGTGAATATGTGGTGTTTCAATCAACACATGGATTTGTATAATCAAATATATATATGAAACCTATCATCAAGATTAATTAAAAAATATTTATAATTTTATTTAATAGTTATTTTGATGACATAAATATATTATAAAAATATTATATAAGGATTTTTTTTTTTTTATAACTTAGACTATCTTTTTCTGAGAATTTTAAGCGTAGATTTTAAGGACTAAGGTCTATAATTTGAACTAATCCTGTCTATGATTAGACCCTCTAAGCTTAAGTTAATGTATATTTTAAATAAGGGAGGGTAAAATTATTGAATTAATAATTGGAACCAATGTCCTAGTGGAGCCATAGACACGTAGGAATTGAAAAGCTAGAAAATGTTTCATGAAAACGCTTGGCATTATTTTTAGGCCAAAACACCTATTTGTCACCCAAGGTTTGGTTTAGTGACAAAATCCTACCCTCAAATGTTTAAAAAGCTAAGCTATCACCCGTCAAAGGAGTATTTTTATATTTTTAAATTAAAATTAAAAAATAAATTTTATAAAAAATATTAAAATATAAATTTAAAATAAAATAATATTAAAAATTTAATAAATTATTAAAAAACTATTAAAAAATTAAAAAAATATAAAAGGATAGTCACCTCCGTTGATAATGTCATCGATGATGACGATCGCCTCTAATCTCGTCAGGTGGTCCGAAACGATCACTTGATTCTATTGACGATCATATTTAACTACTATAATGACAAAAGCGACCAAATCGGGTTGCCAAAGATCTGACTGAGACGATCAGATTTGATTGTCTTCGCCATCTAAAATGGTCAGAATCAATCATTCTGGCCGTTTCCAACATTCTCTGATGGCAGAGATAGTCGAATTTAACTGTCTCCGATAGATCTTTGAAAGTCAAATCCGATCACCTAGCGAGGTTAGAGGTGGCCACCACTAGTAGTAGCAATGGCTACCCTTTTATATTTTTTTAATTTTTTTAAAAATTTATTAATTTTTTAAATTTAATTTTGTTTTTAATATTATTTATATTAAATAAAATGTATTTTAGTCTTTTTTATAATAAAAAGGTCGCAACTTGGCTTTACAAACTTTTGAGAGTGGGACTTTGTCATTAAGCCAAACCTTGGGTGGCATTATGTGGTTCGGCCTTATTTTTTTTCAGTTCTTTTTTTCCTTTTTTTTTTTGTTTTCATTCTTCAGGCCCCCTCATTCTTAATTTTGTTTTTAAAATTCTTTTTTAACAGGCGAGCATCACCTCTTTTAACTCTATTTGTAAGGCATATTTGGTCCATATGTGAAGGCCAAAAGATCAATCAAGCGAAAATAAAAAATAAAAAATGAAAAATTTAAAAGAAAAAAGACAATGATAGGCAGGGTGGGCTAGCGGAGTTGAATGGAAACAGTGCTGTACGGTAGTCAAGGGTAGTTTTGGTTTTTGGAAATTTTTATTGTTTTTTTCTCATTTCTTCTAACTTTTATTTATGTAGTTTATTTTTTGAAAAGGATTGATAAGTAATTTTGTTATTTACATAAAAGTTAAAGCTAAAAAAAATTAATTATTAAAATGTATTTTTAGCGACTCAATCATTAAAAATTAATAATTTTTACTTCAAGGGTGAGAAAACAAATTCCACGTGTAATTAAAATTAAATTAAATTAAATTAAAAAAAGGGCAAAATTGAGACATCAATAATTCCATGTGTAACAGCCAAGAAACAAAAGCACAACGTACTCAAGCTCAGTTCCACATTGCTACAGACAAACTCCATTTCTGTCGTCTTCCATTCAACTTCACCTCTCTCTCTTTCTTCAGGCTCACTCCTTCCGTGCAAAACCCAACTCCCCATACTCTCTTTCTCTCTGTTAATGGCCACAACTTCTCAGTAAAAATCAAATTATCGAAGAGAGAATGGACTCACTGCACCGCAACAACAGCACTAGTACAACAACTACAGCAGCTCCTACAAGCACAACAAGTGAGCTCTTCATTTGTTTTACTTCTCGCCTTTCCTCTTCTTCCTCCATGAAATTCACTTCTAAATCAATCTTGAGTCCCGGCCGCGCTAGAGATTCTTCTCAAATCTCCCTCTCTACTTCACTCAGTCGGAGATTAAGAAACAGTGGTAGTATCAAAGGCGGTCAAGCTTCACCCATGTTCCCTGCTTCTAATGGCAAGAAACGTGGGTGTTCTTTTGAGAACCCTGAACCTTCTTCTCCCAAAGTCACTTGTATTGGTCAGGTGAGAGTCAAAACCAAGAAACAAGGAAAGAAAATAAGGGCTAGATCCAAGAGCCGGAGAGAAGTCAGCTTTAGAAAGCCAGACCAAACCGGTTCTATTAACAGTAGTAGTATTGGTAATGGTGGTCATAATATGGATGTAGGTCATTTTCAAGATTTCGGTGTTCATGGCCAAATGAGCCACTCCCACTCGTTTCAGCAGCAAGAATGCTTGCCTCATAGGAACCAAAGATGGGTTCATTTGCCTATGACAATATGCGAGGCATTGAGGACATTTGGGGCTGAATTTAACTGCTTTTTACCGTGTAGATCTTCGTGCATGGCAAGAGAGAAGGTTGAGAAAGCGAAAAGTGACAATGGCAGTGGGAGTGGGAGTACTAGCTCTTGTGGGGCGGTTTTTGCTCGCTGGCTTGTGGCGGAGAAGATAGAGTTGGTAGTTGGAGAAGAAGACCATCATCATCAAAGGCATCAAGAAGAAGAAGAAGAAGACGAAGAAGATATGCCAAGGAGGAGCCAAAGAAGGCATGTGTTTGAAGATATAGTGATAGAAGACGAGAAGTTTGAGGATAAAAATGAGACCTTGGAGGATGACGCAAGAGTGAGAATATGTGTACCTCCAAAGAATGCTTTGTTGTTGATGAGGTGTAGATCTGATCCTGTAAAGATGGCTGCTCTTGCTAATCGTTTTTGGGAGTGTCCACCTCAAGATGAAGCTGAGGATGAAGAACATGTACGAGTGAAAGAGACCCACCAAGGCGATGATAAAGATTGTAGAGTAAAGGTGGAGGAAAGAAAAGAAGTATTGGCTAGTGAAAGTTTGGTTTCTGTCAAAGTTACTGAAGAGGATCAAATGATTCAAAAACAAATCCCAGATGCAGAAGCAGTAAAAGAAGCTGACTTGGTTTTGGATAGAGAAGAAGAGGAACAACAAAGAGAAGAACTTTGTCCAGTAGAAGGAGATTTACAGAGGCAAGAGCAAGAAATTGAAGAGAAACAGGTACTCGACCAGCCAGAAATATTAGTAGAAGATGAGGAAATAACTCCCGCTGATCTAGAGAAGGAAGAAAATGCAAATGCAGCCGAGCTACTTCAAGAGAATGAATATCTTCTTGAAGAATATGAAGCTGAACTAGCTCTAGAAGACGAAACAAAAGGTGAAGTTTTTGACGCCATTGAAGAGTCAAGACCTCGTCTTTCCTGTTCCTCTGTGGCTTCCATGCAACCACCTCGCCTTTCTTGTTCCTCTGTGGCTTCAATGCAATCACCTCGCCTTTCTTGTTCCTCTGTGGCTTCAATGCAACCACCTCGCCTTTCTTGTTCCTCTGTGGTTTCAATACAAGCGCCCCGCCTTTCCTGTTCCTCAGTGGCGTCATTACAGACACAACAAGAAGAACAAGAAGCTGGAGAGTTAGAGGTAAAGGAACCGTTGGAGAAGATCTTGGTGGAAGAGGAAGAAGAAGACGACGAAGAGGAAGCAACAGTGAATGCGACGGAGGAAAGCACGCAAGAACCGGAAACGGGTCAAGAGTCAAAGGAGAACGAAAGTCAAAAACAGCAACAGAATTTATTGCCCGAGTGTTTGCTTTTAATGATGTGTGAACCGAAGTTATCCATGGAGGTATCCAAAGAAACATGGGTCTGCAGTACGGACTTCATGAGATGGGACAGAAAACCGGCAACTCAACCAACGAACAAAACAAACGGCTGTGATGAGCCCAAGAGAAGAATCAGCATCGACTCCCAACGTCCGCAGTTGCACCACAACGACCAGCCGTTAATGCAGCCGCCGAGGTCATCCTGCTCTTTCCCGGCGGCTCCTCCTCTGCGCCCGACACATGGCGCCTCATCGATGAATTCTCAGATAGAGCAGAATATGGCGGGAGCCAAGCAACCTTACGATCAGTTTGTACTTACACGCTGTAAGTCTGAGCCGATGAGATCGTCTGCTAAGCTTGCCCCGGAGGCTTGTTTTTGGAAGAATAGAAAGCTGGAGCCTCATCGCCCTGGCACAGTCGGGGTCGGCGCCGCTGGAGTCGGATTTTAAGCCGGGTTAATGAAATAAAAAGGGTAAACAATACGGCTAAGTTTGTATTGTAATGGGTAATTTTTAGGGCTTTTTTCACTTCTACTCTTGCGTGTTTGTAAATCTTTTTATCTAGTGATTTTTAACCAATTCTTTCTCCTCTTCATTTACCTTAATTATTTTTTTTTATAAATTATTATAAGTTTGATAATATTATGTGGGAAGAACTTATGTTAACATGATTAGATGGAATTATTAAAGGGGTTTTGATTTGGAATTTTGTCAAGGTTGAAGGCATCATCTTTTTGTCTTGAAATAATTTGGGTTAGGAAAGGGATCTTTTCAATTATGAGCTTCCGTTGCCCTACTGGTTTGGGCAAGTTGATCAATCAATAGTCAATTGAAGCTAAAGTGGATTGCTGAAATACAACATTTATTGCTGAAAGAGTTGAAAATTTGGGTGCACTCTGGGAATTGATGAAAATCTTCCCTTTTGCAGAGTAGGATAATACTTGATGATGCCTTTGTACTCAATAGTCACAAAATTTCAAGGCCAGGATTTTCTTTTGTAGTTGCAGAGATTTTTAGTTTTACACAGAAACTCAAAGCCTTTAAGGGCCATCACTTTCTCTTTCTGATCATCCATTTGCTCCAACTGCTGTATCTTTAATTGTTTTTGAGAGAGGAGACAATAAAAAGTGAAAACGTGAAATAAAAAAGAAGCAAAAAGCAAAAACTGTGAATCAAAGAGGTAAGTGAGATTGGCTTGTTTTCTTTGTCATCTTTTACATGTGGCTGGTGTGCTTGTGGATGACAACTCTACCCTGATAATTCAGTTTAAGGATGGAAGAATCTTGATTCTTGGAGATTGAAGCTACAGCTTCAAGAGATCACCATGTAACAATCTTTGATTCTTGGAGGTAGATGATCATCCATTCTCTGATACCATTTTTCAGCATGTGAAAGAGCTTTTCTTCTGTTTTTGCAAAATGAAAAAGGAGAAAGTAGAGTGTTTATAAAATGCAAAAGAGAGACTGGCAAAATTTGAAATGAAAATTACAAAAACATGTCATGCAGAATGTTTCTAAAAGCATTTCTGAAAATGAAAACAACAAAAACACATCAAGAAGAATTCAAAATGAAAAACATCATTTTCTTCCCAAGGATTTTAAGATTCATATCAGAAACCAAAAACACACTCTTTCCATTCTTCAAAAGCCCGTAACTGCGGTGGTCCTGAGCTATGTTGAAGAATAAAAGTTTGTAAGGGAAGTTTCTTGCTAGAATGTTAGGTAGTTCTGGCATAATGTATTTTCATTGATCACCACACAAGTGGGGAAGAAAAATTCAAGATGCCTCTCAGCCTGTTTTGGGGCTAGGCTCTATTTTGCAGACTCAGAAAGTCAGTTTCTTCTCTTATGGGAATTCCTTCGAAATTTGGCTAGGAACCATTTATCCGTATGACCTAAAGGACCACATAGACCAGAATTTCAAAGTTCATATCATTGTCAGATTTGACCGGACATAAATATAAAACCGCGGCCCTGTAGAAGAACTGGAAAAAAAAAAATGAGACTGACTCAACAGGCGATTGCAGGGATTGAACTGTTCACGCCTGTCTCACAAGGATATAAAAAAAATATACAGAAGAAGCTGATATGTTTGTAGCTACAAGACAATTTCCAAAGCGATAAATGTAGGAACTTCCGGTCAGAGTTTTTTTTATCACAGCCCTGTACGCCAAAGCAAATATATATATATATATTGGCGAATGGGTTGACTCAGTGGGCTTAATAAAATCATGAAACTGCTATTGACCTTGACAAATTGATCCATACCAACTTGAAGATTGCAATTCTAGGTAATCATCAACTGCTGCTACAAGAGGTAATGTGGAGCCCTTTCCAATTTTACCAACTCCACTTTGAAGTTCATTGTTTGATTGGTTTTGCCTGCGATTTCGTGTAGTTGTGAAAGAGAGAAAGAGAATGGTTTGGACCAAGGAATACCTGGGTGTAGCCTTAGTCCCAGGTGGATTACTGATCGTGCTTTTTTATCATCTCTAACTTCTCTACAGATGCCTAAAATTTCCTGAGAAGACAACCATTGGCTATGAGTATCACTGTAGAAAAGCTTGGGTTCAAAAAATGGTGCGGTTAAGATCTTCCACCCTCTCACACAAAATTACTAAAACCATATAAAAATTTAGCTTAATCATCTATGCCATCAGATCTTTTTTTTTTTTTTGGTTGTAGATTGACGGTAAGGATAGGGGTTTTGCACGAGGAGGAATCAATGGTGCAATTTCAGCACCAACTTTCCTGGCATCAACATCACTAGCTCTGAGCTCTCTGATTGGAGCATGGCTGGGTACCTCTTCACTTAACATTTTCTCAAGTACTCTTATTTACGGTGATACAAGCTCATCCATTGTCTCTATCAAATATATTAACCTTCTTATTTGCTTCCTGTTGGCTTTTGGTTCTTTTCTTCAATGTGTAAGATACTTTGTCCATGCAAATTTTCTTATCAGCATGCCAAACACTGACATTCCTATCAAGTATGCGCAGAAGGCGGTGATAAGAGGAAGTGTTTACTGGGCACTTGGGTTGCGAGCAGTATACTTTGCTTATGTGGATTTTTGGTCCAACACCAATGTTTGCAGCTTCAGCAACTATGGTGATTGTTCTGCACATTCTTGACTCAAATTCTAATCCATTGCATCCGTTTGAACATGCCAAGACTCCTAATTTGTTCAATAGGATTAGTGAGGAAATGACTGCAGATTGCAGTTGCAAGGGTCTTCAACTCTATGAGAGTGCAAGGTAATGGACGCAAAACTCCAGACAAGGAGCATGAAAATCACCTTCAAGAATGATCAAGGATACAGATGGCTGGTACTTTAACATATCCATTGAGTTCAAAAAGCAAGAAAGCTATCTAATTCCCAGAAATGGGTTAAAATTCAGATGCACTCTCCAATTTTCTGCTCAGATTTCTGTCTGCAACTTCACATGTTCTTCATAAACAACTTTATAGTCAATAGGTTATCGGTTGACAATGTGTGCAAGTGAGCCATATTAGGAACTTATGAATCAAACTCCTAGAGGACCAACTCAATGACACAATATCTGCATGATGTACATCATTTTCTTTGTTATCATTTATGGGATAAGCTGTTTTAGCCAAGCCAACATTATTCATAGTTGTCTACAGATCATATCATACTATAAACCAACCCATATTCTACAATTATATGCTTACTGAGATCAACAAAATAGTTCACATATGAAATGAGATAAAACACAACAATATAATTTGATTCATCTTTTCTTTTGTGCAAAAGAGTACAGGAAAATCTCTCATCCACATTGTTTTTGGATTCCCATCTCTTACTGTGAATTATCTGAGCTTTGATCCTCCTTGCTGTTATTTTCTGTGGGGCTCTCAACCAATGAGCCTGATATCTGTTCACCTTCATTCTCTGTATCTTTGCCACCAGAATCTTCCGTGAAGGAATTAATGGTAAGCTGGCCACTATAAAGGAGCAAACCAATAGAGTTGATGCCAAAAACAAAAGTCGCAAGGTAGCACAATCCATTTATAATTGTCCTAAAATTCAGATGCAAAATTAGCAGTCAGTATGAAGACAATAAGGATTCATGACCATATTAGATGCATTTATGGCTAGGTTTGCCGGAGAAAAGTAGCAGTGAGAGCTACCTTATTGTTATTGTTATCTGCGGTACCTGAAATTCATATATACAAAATTAGTAAAATTGATGATGCCATCTGAAAGAGTTCTGATGATGCACCAAGCTCATACTCTTACTAAACAGTAAGGCAATAAACAAACTGAAACTATACTGCCAGTAGCACTGCATTGTTCAGCTGAAGTTATTCAAAACAAATATATCTAAAACCTAGTTACCAGAAAAAGAGGAAAGAAGTTATAGCCAATGGTGGAAGAAATCATTAGATATAAGTGTTGAAAGAGAATGATGAAGAACACACTGAAAAATTATCTGAAATTGTCTGGCGATTGAGAGCTGCTTCTATAGTTGTGGTGAACTTATAAAGAATGAGGGCAATGACACCAGCTGTTAATCCACCCAACAATGCCTGAACAGGAGAAGGTGGGGACTTAGCTTCAATTGAAGCTGATCCCAATGATTTCAAGTTGTCTAATGCTTCCTCCTTCAATGATCTCTGTGCCCCTGAAGACCTAAATTTCTAGACCAGAAAATCACTTTTCTTAAAATCCGAATGGAGTTATTCTAGCACATAAGGAAACGTAAAAGGAGCAAATAAATCTTGTCACACAAACAATACATAAATCAAGAAACGATAGAAAATAAAATGTATCAAGAACAATAAATATAGTTCCTCAAAGTTCCAAATTTCAAATTAAAGTTAAGCTAAAACATAAGGGATTCTATAAAGGCAACTTTAGCCCTGCCACACAAACTATGAATCAAAATATGACAGAACAAGAAGGTGAAGCATTGAACTGCAATACACAATGGAATAAACAGAGTTCCTTAAGTTCCAAATTTCAACATGATAACAAATAAAGCTTTCTCAAAACCCAAATTAAGTTTTACTAACACAAGCAAATGTAAAATGAGCAAATGAATCTTGTCATACAAACAATGAATGAAGAAATAACAGAATATAACATGAGCATAACAACACCTAAACTTGTAAAAAAATAAATAAACCAATAAACAAAATAAATATGGGAAAATAAAAAGCATCATGAATTCATTAACCTCCAAATTAAATTAACCAAAACAACGTTTCTCAGAAACATCCTATATTTGATAAAGTGAAATCAATTCATCAAATATAATTATATAGCATATCCATAATTCAGAGCCAACACTTAAATAAAATCGTGACATTGTGCATAAAACTATCACAAAATAATAGACACTAAAAGACACTAAAAAGGATAGCAAAAACTAAGCTTGGCAAAGTTAAAGGGTGATACCAGTTCTTTAGCTCGCTTAGCTCGGCGTCTAAGAGAGCGAAAAAGGAAGACAGCGATGGCCCCCGTCAAAAGAACACTGGTGGCCACTTGGAGCGGAGAAGGGTCATCTGAGGTTGCAAAAATAGATTGAGTAAGCTCGATGGGACCCTCTTCAGGGGGAGGAGAAGCAGTAATGGTGGTGGGTTCTTGGACTTGGGCGAGACATGGCAAAATACTGGGTCTGGGATTGGGCAATTGTGGAAGAGAAATGGTGGGTCTGAAGACAAAGTTTAGTTTTTGAGGATGGTGTGAGAGAGAAAAGGGGAGGAGGGAAGAGGGAAAATAATGGGCCTGCAACATTTTCAATCCACTCCTTCAGAGGCTGAGGCTGTGCTTCCTTTCACAAATACAGGAAAACCATTGAAAATGTTCAGATTTTGGTGGGGTTTAGGGAAAATATCTTTGTTTTAGATAAAGAACAAAAATTGGTATTTGATTTTGAGAAGAAGAAAATGAATTTAGAAATTATTTATCTATTATTATTATTATTGTATTTTAATCAATTACTCTTATTTTTACATAAATTTGACTGAAATATAATTTTTTTATACACAACATTTATGTTATACAATCATGCCACGTGCATCAATATGTGGGTATCTCGTAGCAAATGAAATATGCCTTCCTTCAGTAGATAATGCTCAATATATTGAGGTACTATGTATGATGCGTACAGTTAATGAATTATATCAAAATTATATTCCTAAATTTATCTAAAGATTATAATCATAAAGTTTTATTTAGATTTAAATTTGATCCTTCGTCAAAAAAACAAATTTTCAAGGGAAGAATAAATTTTATTCTGATTTTGCATTTCCATTTTTACAATAAAATGCATGGTTATTTGTGAACAAACCAAACTTGAATTAGTACAGTGCATCCAGTATTAATGGCCCCTGAAAAGGAAAAAAAGTTCGAGAAAATTATATCCCCTGGACTCCTTTTGGCAATTCCCGGAAATCTCTACTTTTCTTAGATGCACCCAAATGGAGAAAGCATCTCAGTCAGGAATTGCCAAAAGACCAAGAAAATGATTAGCAGCAGAGAGAATTTACATCCATCCTAATGAAACTGATCAGATGTTAATGATTAACACTCTTGCACACGAACGTTAGATGCCACGGCTCTAGCCCAGAACCTGATTTGTGCCTTCATCTCTTCTGCTGAAGTTTTTGATCCACAAGGAACTGGAGGTGCACAGCTCTGAACAACCCATGCCTCTGACAAATAAGGCTTCCTCATCTTATTATCCTCTTCATTCAATCCCTCTTTGTTTTTCTCTTGCAAACCAGGGAGAATGTCAACCACACTCGTGTTTAAGTCCTTTTTATCAAATGTGAATCCCAAGTCCTTGAAGCCTTGAACTTCTTCAGATTCAAGATCACTTAGGCTCTTCTTCATCTTCCCTTGATTCTGGCTGTATCGCCGGTTCATTTCCTTGATGCCAGTTGTGTTATTATAGCTTTCTAAATCCAAGTTTCTCGGCGGCCTGTACCTTGGAATGTTGTAGCTTTGTGCCAAACCCTGCAAATTAAGTAAAAATCGTTCAGCTCGTAATATTAAAATAACTCAAGCTTCAGTTTAAGAATGAAATTTTAGTGTCACCTTTGAAGAATGTTGACGCTGCAAGGAGTCTGAAGAACTGGCAAAAGCTTGCTGAATCAAATTACTCATTCTGGCATCACTCTCTTTGTCCTGGTAGAGATCTTCTGATCTTCCGAAATCCGATGGCAGAGAAGGAGTTCTCAGCAAATTTCTCCGCGAAGATTGTTCATTATTCAAAATTCTGTTCCTAGTTGCGGCACTCGATCTCTGCCCTTGACTTACTTCCTTCTTCGTTACACAAGGCTTAGCTGCTTGAAGCAAACCTTGATGTGATGATTGCATAGTCAATTTAGTTCTCCCAGAACTCCCTTCCATCTCTTGAACATTATCATCTTCCTTCCTCTCTATACAAGAACGCGAAGATGGCTCCCGAATCAGCTTACTAGAACGAACAACACCATCTCCAGGAAGCTTCTTTGTTGATGAAGTAGAAGTACTTTCGTCAAACTGGTTAAAATTCGAGGAAGTACAAGGATCAGAATGACATCTGACCATGGTGGTTCTTCTTTTGAGTAAGTTGTCAAAGAACCAACACTCTTCGAAAAGATCAACCGCTTCCACCTTTTCATCAATAGCTTCCATACCTTTACTCCAATCAAATGAAACCAAATCAGAACGACTTTCCGATAATTTCTTTCTGTTATTTAATGAAAGATGGAGATGGGATTAACTTGGGAGGCAACGTGAGAGATGACACTACGTGCTTCAACCTGAAAACTCTCAATATTATATTCAAAGAGGGGAGTACGTGAAGGTTTAGAATTTAATTTGAACAACTAAGGGATATGGGGTGCCAGCCTACAGCCCATGTGAGGACTCCTTTATTTATTGAACAGAAATTTTATTTTTTCGTTCGTTGAATTGTTTGTGTTTTACTCTACATCGATTGACAGCTAATGTTAGTGACCTAAATTTAGGAGTCACTTTGGCTGGACTCCTCCAGTCATGGGGTTGACAGTGCGGCGGGGCTAAAGGGCGGCAGTCACGCCATCATCTGGCAGGAAAAATCTTGTTTTGATGTGGACGGCCAGGCATTTTATGGATAACGCTGAATTCATGTACAATTTCGTAGTGTTACCACCGCCAGCTAAAAACAAACTGCTCTTGGTCTTCGGGCTAGAAATTGCCTTCGGATCCGTTGTGCTTAGCTAAGCTCATCCATTTGGGTGTTGAAGATTAAATAAAATTTAATTTGAGATCAATTTAAATCTTAAATAATTAATTTAAAATTAATAAATTAAAATTTTATTTTAATTTAAACTTATTTTGATTTATAAAATTGAGATTTTACATAATTTATAAATATTTAAGATAATTTTGAATTCAAATATTCAAATTGATTTGAATTCAATTCAATTTATTTATAAAAACAAATTTAATTTTTAGTTCGAAATCTATTATATTTTATATTGATTTACCTTTTTTTATTAAAAATTTAAATTTTCAGATTTATCAATAAAATATATATTTTTATATTTATGTTTTTGGACACAATTATATTCTAATGAAATCAGAAAGAGAGTATTGGACAAAACCCGAAATCGCTTTAGATTTGGAATGAAGCAAAGACAATAACTCAGCAGCAATTACATGTTAGCATTTTTTTATTGACAAAATTGATATTTAAATTTTTTTGGACAGCCGGATGTATGGTTTAAATCATGAAAAAAAAGATATCAATTCAAAATCAACGATATATTATACATATAAAAACAAATTGAAATTTAATTTATATCTACTATTGACAAATTTAATATTTAAATTTAAAATATAAACGTTTTCGTTCATCAATTCAATAAAGTTCTATTTGTCCACCCAACAACTTCACAACGATACAAGGTTTCACGGGTGTTAGTCAATAATAACGATGAGTATCTAAACGGAGAATGAAATTCCTTTTTAGAGAGAGAAAAATGTTTTGGAGAGAAAATGTTTTAAATTAGTTTTTATCATTTTCAAAAGCGTATAAGGTAATAAGAAAAAAGATGCATTTATAATATAACCCTACGTCTCTCTTTAAATATTTGCACCTCAAGTTTTTATGATATTTACATAATTGATCCAACTTTAATTAATTATTTAAATTAAGTTTATATTAACTAATTATTTGGGATTAAAAATATTAATTACGCATTTGGGCTTTAATGTGAAAAATACTTTCCTTAACATCACATTCACCTAACCTTTTATTTTAATTCTAGTTGAGCTTACCTTTATTCTTGGTATGTTTGGTTTATTAAACATCTTTCGAAAATAAATTTGAACAAAGAATATAATCTAAAATTTGTGTGAATTATAAATATTCCTATTAATACATAAATTATTTAATATTTTAATAAAAATGAAAAATTCAAAAAATTCAAATCATTTGAAAGAAGAAAAAAGAAGAAGATAATTTTGTACTTACAATTGGTGTTATCTCTAATATAATTATAAACTAATTTATCTCCAAGCCAGCCAAAAATGTAGGCTGATTTTGTTAGCTTCTTATTACTCTTCTTTCATCTAAAATTGGTTCCTCTATGTGTAACGACATATCTGAAATTCTTGAATCTAATCTTCTGTCTCGTCTTTAATGTCCTTTCACTACCACTTCAGTTCAGGATCCTTCAACAGTGGAATATGAGCGAGTGCAAGCCCTCACAATTTCATATCCTCATGTTTCCATGGTTTGCTTTTGGTCACATCACTCCATATCTTCATCTCTCCAACATGCTTGCTGAAAAGGGCCACACCATCACTTTCTTGCTGCCGGCAAAAGTTCAGAAAGACCTTCAACATTTGAATCTCCACCCTAATCTTATCACCCTCCATCCCCTTACTGTTTCTCACGTCGATGGCCTCCCTCCCGGTGCCGCAACGGCTTCGGATGTTTCCCTCTCTTTACACCATCTCCTCGTTATTGCCATGGACCGGACCCGGGACCAGGTCGAACTTGTGATCAAACATACAAAACCGAAGCTGGTTTTGTATGATTTTTCTTATTGGCTTCCGGAAATAACTAAACCTCTTGGTATTAAATCGGTTTATTACACTGTTGTTTGTGCTGCATCTATCGCTGTTGCTCTTGTCCCCGCGCGGAATGTGCGGAAGGACAAGCCGTTTACAGAAGATGAATTACAAGTGCCACCCGCAGGCTACCCGTCATCAACTGTGGTGTTGCGTCGACATGAAGCGCGGGCACTATCCTTCATTTGTTTGCCATTTGGGGAAGGCGTATCGTTCTACGAAAGAATCACTACCTCCATGAAGGCATGCGACGTGATTTCGATAAGAACATGCCTTGAAATTGAGGGAAACTTTTGTGATTACATAGCAAGTCAGTATAAAAAGCCGGTTTTTTTAACGGGTCCCGTCTTACCTGAGCCGATCAAGACTCCATTCGAGGACAGATGGGCTAAGTGGCTTGGTGGATTTCAACGTGGTTCTGTGGTGTATTGCGCATTCGGGAGCCAATACAACCCGGAAAAGGAGCAGTTTCAGGAACTTTTAATGGGGTTAGAGTTAACAGGTTTGCCATTTCTCATAGCTTCAAAACCACCAACCGGTGCGTTGACAGTTGAAGAAGCGTTCCCAGAGGGATTTGAAGAGAGAACCAAGGGAAGAGGAGTGGTTTGGGGCGGCTGGATTCAACAACCAATGATCCTGGCTCATCCATCAGTGGGATGTTTTGTGAATCACTGTGGATTCGGATCCATGTGGGAGTCATTGATGAGTGATTGTCAGATGGTTTTGGTGCCACAGTTGGGTGACCAAATCCTTAACGCAAGGCTAATGGCGGAAGAGCTGAAGGTTGGTGTGGAAGTCACGAGAGAAGAGAATGGTTGGTTCTCAAAAGAGAATTTGTGCAGAGCCATTAGGAGTGTCATGGAGGAAGAAAGTGAGGTGGGTAATTTGGTGAGAAAGAACCATGCAAAATGGAAGGACACATTGGTGAGTCCAGGGTTCACAAATGCTTACATTGACAAGTTTGCTAAAGATATACGAGAGCTTGTTGATAAATGACCAACATTCCATTTCTTGACATGGACTGAGACCACATGATGAATACCAACTGCTGTGCAAATAATAAGGTCCTGTTTGCTTTTTTTCTAGATTCCAAAATATTGTCTTTACATAAAATGCATCTACCTAGTATACAAGCAAGCAAGCATCCTTAGTCTAAAGCATCCTTCTGATTTACACGGCTAAATGCAATTTCGAAAGAGAGCTATGCGATGCATTGAGAACAAGCAATAAACATGAAAATTTTCAAACTAATAACATCTGAAACATCAAGAGCTTAAGTCAAATCAATTTGCATCTAAAACATCCAAAATTATAGATACTCCAAATTGATCTCATCCTTCACCAAATAAAGTTATGTTAGATTCTCACCTTGTATAAGTATATGCATACACATCCTCTCACATTGTTGAATAACTATGGAGAGACAGATTGTTACAAGTAAAAGATACCAGAGAAACATGCCTTGACACAATGAAACAACAATAAAAAGCAGATAATAATTAACATCCCACATCAACATATCAAGCAGAAAAGAGAAAAACCTGTGGAAGAAATCTACAAAACCCATGGTTTTTGCATCTATTATCAGGATAGGAAATTCAAGAATCTCATTTTTCCCATCCAAATCAAGCACCGAAAAAAAAGTCTAAATCCTGAGAGCACTTGTGTTGAGAGGCAGCTGCAATAACTTGAAGTTCACTTCAGATATTGTGATTAAACTTCTCTAGGTGAGTAGTATCATACATCTAAAAAACAACAGTGACAATTAACATTACCAAATACTGTCTCTCTTTTTTTCTAATTTTATACACAGAAATCCGTAGTCTTCTCTACAGAAATCCGAAGCTAGAACAGCCATGGAATATAGAACAAACCAAGTAGGTGGCTGAAGGGGATTCGAGCCCCGTCTCTCACTATATAAATGTGATTAATGCAAAACTTTTTGCAAAAATCATGTATCCAACATCGTGAATGGAAGGTCCTAAAACTTATCGGAGCAATTGATCAAACAAATGTCACGCACCAGAAAATTTCACAGAACGGTAGAAAAAGTAATATGCTTGCATTCCACACTGCAGCAGGGGAAAACACAAACATGTAAATAAGTTATGATCTAATCTCTTAAGTAACTATGGTGTAGAATGTCATGCAATAATTAGTCAATTCTTGTTTCGGATATATTCTTCTACTTTCGATTTTCCCAACAATTGCAGACAGTAATCTAATGAAAAGTTTGACAAATAACTGATAAACAGGATACAATAATATAAGACTTTTATTTTAGCATGAACGAGATTATTTTTACCCGTTTAATTTATTATACATACATTTTATATTTACAGAGCAAGCCCTCCCCAGACAAAATACTGGTTTAAGCCCACCATCCCTCAAGAAGCCTTTCAACACTGCTACACTAGTCAATATGTAAAGTAAGTCAAGCAGAAAACAGGGCTTTAATTAGCTATGCTTTACATTAGTTTAGAGGTATTAATTATTGCAATATATAAGACTCAATTTATATAGCGTAGGTATAATATTACAGTATTTTTAATCAATCTATATTTAAGTATTAAACATTGTTGTGTAACTACATCAGTTTTTCACCACACATATAATTTACAGTATCTATCAGCTGCTTAAGAGGTTTCTAATTGTTCTCTCTCCCTCAGACAGAGACACAAATACTCCATCTAAAAAGCTTTTCCCCACAATGAAAGACATCAGGAGAAATTGTCATCAGGAACTATATACCTAGACAGCTTCTCTGAATGGATGCATCAATGATTCTATTTGTGGAACAGATGATGAAGCAGCCTTGGACTTCACAAACTCACCCTCGAGCAACTTCTTAAAATCTGTTCACTTTAATTCAAGATTATACCGACAAATTTTATTAAAAGAAAGCTTATGCATAATAAGAAATAAGCCTGTCACCTCAGTCCCATGCTGGTATGAATTTCCAATTGATTCAATGGATGAACAGTGTGTACAGTCTCCATAGCCTTCTGACAGTTGAATAGCAGCATCCTCTTGTTTCTTCAACTGCAATTTTTACAATGATCGATTACATTAATGTACAAAAAGAAACCAAAGTTCCTGTTATCATTATTACAACTGCCATTTAGCAACTAAAACAAATAACACATTCGGCATACAAGACACTAGTTTTCAGATTTAAATAGAAACTACATTTTTGGCAACAAAATATTTAAAAAAGATCCATGACCAAAAGCAAGAAAACAACCAGATGTGAAGGAATTGAAATAACACAGACACACAAGGTATTGAAAGCAGGGAAAGAACCCAAACAAGCACCAAATATCCTAAAATTTTAACTCATCTGAAGGGACTTTTCTTCCCCCAATTATAAATCTCAGAAAACTAAACAGAGCATATAGAAGTTTCTTTTATCAGGCAACAATTAGCGAACTAGTGGAGTCTCTTAATAAGTTGTAAAAGGCTACCGAAATCAGATCTTGGCTTCATCAAAGCTGTCAGGGTTTGGTAGACGGCATAATCCTAATTCTTAGCCCATTACCTCTAAATATATGTCAACAAAAAAAATATTTTTAAATTGATGCAAACGAAGAAATAGTTCTTCCCATAATTGCAAAAATACTCAAAAATCCGAAAATAATGTACTTTGTTTCTTCCACTTTCCACATCTTCTGACAACAGAATTAAACAACTAATTTCACATTACATAATAAGTTGACTACCATATACATAATAAATGACATCTCCAGGAATTAAAATGGGTACACATCATGAGTTCCCTCAATCCCATGCTGACCCACCAACGAAGCCATCATACAGTTCATCAAGTTCCATAACCTGAAGATGATGATGATGATTATCACCATCTATATTTTCACTGCAAGAACCATTGTTGGAAGAATCAGAAGAACCAAAAGGGAATTTTTTCTGGTTCGAATTCGTAACCAACATCTCTTGAGCATGATTCAGCTCTTCTTTAAGCTGCTTCACATCTTTTTCCAACCTTCTCTTTTCCGCCAACGCGTTCTCCAGCTTAACTTGAACCGTGTTATAATCAAGCTCCAAGTTCTGCGTCTTCCACCTGGCCCGCTTGTTCTGATACCAAATCGCAACCTGTCGCGGCGGCACACCCAGCTGGTTTGCCAGCTTCAGCTTCAGCTCGGGGTCGAGCTTCTTGTGGGCGGTGAAACTCCTCTCCAGCAGCCTCACTTGGTCTTGATTTAGCCTCCTCTTGTTTTGTAATTTAGATGGCTGCCTTTGGCCTTGTGTTTGAACGTTGTCCATTTTTCCAAGTAGTGAAGAAGAAGAAGGTGATTGCGTTGATTTGGGTGCGGTGGCTTTATATATAATTTTCCATACATGGCTGGCTGGCTTTTTCAGAATAGAAATTTATTTTTTAACTATTTCTTTTTTGGCACTTAATAAGAGGAACGGAAAGTGATTAAGATGGTTGATTAATTATAATAATAAAGTTTAATATTGATAATTGCATGTGGTCTTCACGTGGAGTTGGTCCTACTTCTTCAAATCTTTTTCTTTTCTTGGACATTGGAATAAAAAGGAAATCACCTTTCCCACCCCATTATTTGTGAAAACCAAAATAAAGGGATTGTTTTAATTAAACCATTTGGTAAAAGGGATTTTAAAAAAAATAACCAAAACTTAGGGGGCTTATAGAAAATAATGAACAACCCTAACCCTAAACCAATCAAATCAATTAATTTTATTATATAACATTCATTTTCTAACTCATCTTAACCTCTAAATACCCTTATATATTATCAATCAAATTATAAAAAAGTTATTTGTAACTTGTCAACATCTGTTAGACAAAAATCAGAATGATATTATAATTGATTCTATAATATCCAGATCACTCGGTTCAGTTGATTTTGGCAAAAAAAATTGTTCTAAACATAAGAATAACTAATTCTGAATCGTTTGGGGGAAGATCTTTTATATGATTTATATCACCAAAAACCAAATAAATTAGTTTATCAACTGTCCAATAAGAATATGTCATTTGCATCATCCCACATTAGAATATTTTTCATCTTCCGTTTGACCATCAACGGGAATTGAGATTCTTCCTTTTAATCCACAAAACTTCAAAGATTATCTAATGTCTTGACCATTCAGACTTGTAAAATCAAAGTCGACAAAATAGGAAAGCTATAAATTTTTTATATTAATGATATAAACACAAAAATCTCACCGTATAAATCTCATCCATCCTATCTTTTTAGAATCATAAGAAATTAGAACTTTTTTAACCATTCAATTAGGTTGTATTATATAAGATAATTTTTATGATCATCCAAATATCATCATATTAAAACATATTTCGGACAAATACTATGAACTATTAAATAAATTTTGAATTAAATGACTTAGCCTAAAATTTAGGCCAGCAGGGTTATTTGTTGAATCTATACTTATACACCACAAATCTTACTAAAATAATTCAAGAAAGAAAGAATATTATGTGAAATATTAAATCAATAATTAATGTCTTATATTTGTATCATACACAACCAAAAACACTTTCATTTTCGAAAATTAACTTTATATTTTTTTTGAAAACATGAAAAAGCCCCTTCAAATTTAATTTCCCTAATTTACAATGGATTAGATCTTATGTAAGGCAGATAAGTTTTCAACTTCAGCAAAAAGTCAAAATGAAGTGAAAATGTCAATATAATATCAATATTAAATATATAGGAGGGTGGTATGGATATAAAGATTAATACATAATTATGTGATTGAACTAATAATGCTGCATAATTACCATAAAAAGTTGGAAGGATGAATAACTATTTCCCACCAGAGCTTTGTTGAGATATTTTTCCCACACTTTAAATTTAAAAATTTTATTTTTCCCACCCATTTGTCAAATTTTAATAATTAAAAAAATTGTCACTTAATATAATATATAATAAAGTTAATTTCATTTACACTTTAATTATATAAATAAATTATTTTTTTCCTCTAATTACTTTATTGGAGAAGAAATAAATGAAGGAGAAGAAGGTGGTGAGGTGGGAGAAAGGAGCAATCACCAATGTCAATCACAAAACAAGAGTTGGTGGCAATCACTCCCTGGAATTTTATTTTTTATTTTTTTATTTTTTTTAGATTTGTTTTTTTTTTTAATTTTTGGACATGTAAAAACCCCTTAATTTTTAAATTAATTTTCTTAATTTTTAAAGATTTTTCAACTTTTTGATTCTTAGATAAATAAATTTTTTTGAAAAATCTATTAAGTTTAACATTATTTTTATAAAATTTAAGTATAAATTACAATTGCATGTCTCTATTAAAAAAATAAATACTAATTTTAGTAATAAAAGATGATGAACAAACTTTTTTTAATAATAAAATATTGACTTTTTTCATTAAAAAAAAGTTGGCAATTTTGTTGAAAAAATAGTTAGTACAAAAAAATATATTGCTTTTTCTCTTGATATATAATTAGTCAAATTATCATTAATTTTATCAATTATTAGAATAACAATGAAAAAAAATAATTTTGTAACGAATACTATCAAGAGTTTACTATATAATTGAATTGAGAATATGTTATTAAATAATTGTTCAATAACTTATATCGAAAGAAATATATTTTCAAGTATTAATAATAAAATTATAATGTAACAATTTCACAATACGAAGAATAAAAGAGGGTTTTGTGATAATTTATTGAGTTTTTCAATATCGTAATTTATTTATAAATATTTTTATATTATATTTATTTATTTTTAAAAAAATAATACAAAATTATTTTTTATATAAGTTTTTAATTGAACTTTCTTAATTAAAATTTCTATGATCGTCACTAGTGGAACTAGAAAAGAAACAATGGAGAAAGGGAAGAAAGCTTCCATTCCCACCAATGACATTGTGCTCCAAAAATTTATCAAATAATTTTGTATCCCTAATTTACATTAATTTTAATTAAAAATAAAAAATTATTAGTACATATACAAATAGAAGTGTTGATGGCATATAATTGTATATTTAAGGTAAATTATAATTTTTAACATATTAGGGGTGATTTTGAAAATTTTAGGGGATTTTCAAAATTTTTTAAAAATTTGGGGTATTTTAATTTTTTTAAATGTTCAATATGTTTTTCCATATATTCAAAAGAATTATACTTCAAATAAATGAATAGAGTGTAACAAAGTAAGAGTATAAATATCTTATTATAAATAATTATAGTTATAAATATATTCTAAAACATATGAAATAAATATAATAATTTTTAAAACGAAATGGAGAAAATGTTCATTTGCCCACTAGCAAGTTTTGAAAAATGCACTTACACCCCCTTACACAAAATAATAGAAATACCTTTTGATGGTTGATTTTAAAATACGGAATTGAAAATTAGTTTTTTCAAATTTAAAGACCGAGAATTATGAATTCATTAAACTCTGGGTGGAAAAAAGTTATTTGACATTTTTTATTTTAATAGTTCTGAAATAAAATAGATAAAAATTTTATAAAATTTTAAAGATAAATTTAAATATAAATTCATTGGCAGTACTTTGTTCTGGACTTTAGAGTGGAAAAATACAATAATTCTATTTTATTTTATTTTTCACTAAAAAATGTAAAATAATAAGAGCATAAAAATAAATTATAAACTTTTTAAGAAATTTCTTATATTAATACAAAAAATAAAAATAAAATCTATGATTATTTAAATTTTAAATTAAATGGATAGGTAATTAAATATTATCTACTGTACCAACTACCAACTTGATTTAATTTAAATTTGAAAGAGACTGGGCCTTGCAACTAAATGCATGAACACAATTTCCTACATCAATCAATCAATAAATAAAAAAATATATCCCTAAAAATAAAAATTTTGGATATTATTTTTTAAATTAAGAAAATATTAAATAAATAAAATCCAAAACGGTCAAGTCAAGTCAAATCTGTGTGTTATGGTGTCGTTTGGAGGGATTACATGGTCTTCCCCACAAATGTGTCAACATTATTTGGTTGGGATGTTAAATGAAAACCGAAATTTTTATCGAAAATTATATATCGAATATATGTTTCGAATGACATAATATAGTTTGATTGATAATTATTAATGTATAAATTTGATAATAATTGATTAAATTGTATTATATTATTCGATATATAAATTTAACGTATTAATAAAATTTTTATTCTGTTAATGCACCACTGAGGGTGGTGTTAAATGGGCCTGAAGGGAGGCCCATGAAAAGAAGGGCATAAATTTGGATGAAGGTTGGCACTAGTTTGTTCTAGAGTTTTGTGATGGGTTTTTTCTTTGTCTTGCTTTCCAAGTGCATGAATGAGAGGTAGTCAATGTGAGAGACAATGTTTGGAAGAGAAAAAGAAATTGATGGATGGAATTTCTTTTGCCTGGCTGTGTAGATGATCTATTAAGAGACATGGAGGGGCCATTGGGGCAAAGTTTCAAGCACTTGGGGTACAAAGTGTGATGGATTGGCTTTCTTTCTTTTCACCTTCAAATATTGAAGGAGAAGAAGAAAAAGAAATGAAACCCAAAATCCAATCCATGAATGCCTGCCTGCCTGCCTGCCAGCCACGTCTCAGCTATTCAAGGAGCTTTCGCTTAGAAGACAAGATTTAACCCACAAATGTCCTCGCGGTTTTCTCAAATGTCAAGTCCATTGGCCCCGAACTTGGTGAATTTTATGAAAAGAAGGTATTCAAATTGTAAAGGGAAAAAACAAAAAGCCCAATGGTAATTGCCAAAATGATATTAAAAAAATAATGAAATGTAAAGCTTTAAAATTTCCAATGAAACTCATTGGATGGTCATCATTTCATTTCCCTGCTAGACACAGTAAAGCTAGTTGCTTTAGCTCCTTTCCTTTGATCAGATTACATTTGGGATTTAGGGTTTGGTTTTCTCATTCTCCACTCACTTTCAAGCAATGGCAACGTCAGCACCGGCACCCACGCCACCAAAACAAGAACAACAGAGCAATGTAAAGCCAGGACTGAGAAAGCCCGTCTTTGTCAAAGTGGAACATCTCAAACCCGGCACCAACGGCCACACATTGATCGTCAAGGTCCTTGAATCCAACCCCGTCTCGCAAAAGGGACGATCGGCGTCCAACCACCTCCGCTCGACCCGAATCGCCGAGTGCCTTATTGGTGACGACACGGGAACCATAATCTTCACCGCTCGAAACGATCAAGGTAATTTATGATTAAAATCTTACAATGTATTATGAAGTTATTATTTAAAAAAAAAAAAAACCATTTTTGTGGTATTGGGTTTCTGCTTCTTGTGTAAAGTTTGCGTTTTGGAATGTCAATCAACTTAATGGTAAATTTAATTGAATTCCCCCATTCATTTGGTCAAATAACTGCAAGACATCGAAAATCATCTTATAATTTCACAACATTTATTAGACCTGCCCTCCTTTTTAAAGAACGGGAAATGAAATTTAGAATATATTTAATGTGAATATGACATCTCAAGTTCTTGTTGTTTAGATTGAGGATTGGAAACAATTTTTGTTAAATTAGGTAATAGCTGTTGATCACATCCCCTAGCTCACCCAAGCCTGCTCCTGATCGTCTCGATGCTTTATGTCTTGGGTAAATCAAGCTGTTTAGTTGGTTAGCCCTCATATGTTCATTCTTTGGTCAGTTATTGTTTATCTTAGACATTCTACCATTTAGTTTTTTATCTGTACTTTTACTAATCACTATATCTTAGAAGACCAAGGATTCAACATGTGTATAGGTCAATATGTTTTAAAAAATATGATGTAATGTGATTGGTGATGAGAGGACACTTTTGCAAGCCGTGATAGGACGGTTGTGCGCGAGTCTTGTGTTTACTTTCCTATTAGTACCTTATGTCTGTGTGCTTGGCATGTGTTTACTCTGTAATACCAATCTGAAATTTTATTCTTCTTCCAAGTATAAATTAGTTCATAATTATACGACTCACATATTAGTATTGTTTTGAGCATTGCTCAACATTGCAATGATAAATGTTGTAAAACTCTTCCATCTTTCCCTTCCCTGGTCAATATATTCTTGTTGACCACATTGATTAGAGGGATTCTTGTTTTATTTTATGCTTTAAGTGAATGTTGATACAAAGTTTTACTTGAATGAAAGTGGAGGTATACAAATTATTTTGTGCTTTAAGTTGGGAAATGCTACAATTCATTCGATATTTATAATTCATTTGTTCTACCTGAATAATGTTAACCATGTTTTCTGATGTTATTGCTTTACTTTCTGCTCAGTTGACATGATGAAGCCTGGTACCACTGTTATTCTCCGCAATGCGAAGATTGACATGTTTAAGGGATCTATGAGGCTGGCAGTTGACAAATGGGGCCGTATTGAGGTCACTGAGCCTGCAGAATTTGTTGTCAAAGATGATAACAATCTCTCTTTAGTCGAGTATGAGCTAGTGACTGTTGCGGAGGAGTAACTGGGAGCCCTTGACAGCTGTACTTGGAACTAAGAGTAACTTACGAGTTTTGAACCTGCAACAGCTTTTTTGTGATCTTCTGGTAATATGCTGCTGCTGGGTAATATATTGTTATACATTAGTTCGGATTAGTTAATGGATGCTGGTAAAAGCAACTTAATGCTGTTAACTAAGTATGACTTACCATCAGCTAGGATTTCTTTAGACATTGGCTGGGATGGCTTTGGCCCTTTGTCTAAGATGGAATGTAAACAAGCATTACTATACTCTTTCTTATTCGAAATTTCGGCTATCATATTTTGTATATCTAACTCTTCAACAGGTAAGTTATTAACATCTTTTTTGACATGACATCTTAAAATTTGTTACTCCACTAATTTTAATGAATTTGGCTTGAGAATCTGAGAAAGGCTTTTAAGGAAGACATCAGAAAATTGGCATTTTTGATTGTTGGGAGGTCAGAGCAGTTTCTGTGACAAAACATCATGCTTTGTAGTTGCAGGGACTCGATCAATGCCTTAGAATTAGGTATAATATAAGGGTCCAAACGATCCAGCTGGCATAAGTCGATTCAATGACCAAATGAAGAATCAAGATGGCTGAAGTACTGTTCACCCCCAATCTACAGCAAGAAGTCTTAGGTGTGCATTAGGAAAGTCAAAATTTAAATTAACACCTAAATTAACACCTTTCATAGGTGTTAATTTAGGATCAGTTTGGGACTTTATTCTTTTATGAGGGTTAAAATGGTATTTTAATAGCCAAAACCTGTCACATACAAGTCTGAATTGAAGGATAAAGGAATACTAGGAGTGGGAGTATTATTTGTTTCCAAAACTAGGGGAATAAACGTTTCACCATAGATTGGGGGTCAAAAAGTGATTCTACCAAATGAAGGAAACATATTAACCTTTCATCCATGCGTCTGGAAAGTTTAAAAAACCTGACCCCCACTGCCCAGTAAGGAACCCACCATGATGTCCGACTGAAGAGGGAAGAATTAAGAAACATGCTTTTTCCAAAGTATGAAAATTCACACACCAACACCATCTACTTCCAACGTAGGCAACTTCCTTCTTTTGCAAAAACATTTGTTTGTGCTTGTTTTGCATGAAATGGGTGAGAGATTCCTTTGCCGGGCTTTGTAATAGAGGTGGTGGAAACATGCAGAGCAGACCCCCTGATGATGAGGCTGGGAGCAATGATACTCAATTTTTTCTTTAAAATGTAACTGGGAACATCAATGTCAATCTATCTCTCCCGAAGGTCTTTTCTCAAGTCTATTTTCTCTGTTTAGATTACATTTTGTTTGCATCTTACCTCTTGAGACGACTTGCTGCATGTCAGGTATTTTTCAGCTTGTGCTTGTAAAGATGTTGTCTAAACATTTGCCTCTTCACCAGAAAACACATCTATGCTTTCTGTTTAAAGGTGTTCTATAGAGAGTCCAGTCATATTGTTGAACAATACATCAAAGGAAACTGTTGAGGATCGAGTTCTTGCCCTATAGTTCATTGAACATAATTGTTTTGCAAGAATAATAGTATCATATTAAAGTGTTATGGGGTTTAGAATTATCAATTAAAGGCAAGCATGCAGAAATCAAGCTCACCAATGTAAGCAAAGCTGTTGAAATCTGTTAAATGTCATCTTCAAATTAACAAGTTCATGATGCAAAGCAACAATCTTGATTATTTAACTTGTATTTAAACATTTCTATATTCATAACAGCAAAAGCACAGATAAGGCTGGCATGGCACAAGGCTCCTCTTGCTAACGCACACAAGAAAATAACAAGCAATAAGGCAGCTAATTGCCAGAAGAAACCATTTATTTAGCCTCCTCGCTCAACTTGTGCGTTACTGCTCATAGGGAATACATAACCTTTGAGTTTCAGGGCCTGCTATCATGTCTTCCCAAAGCAGATCAGACAGTGCCATTGATAATTCTCCCACCTTACCTGTTACAAATATTATACATAAATATAACTATTTGTTCATACTTTGAAAATCATATAGCAGGGCATCCCTGGCATAAGCTTGCAACATTATACCAAGATTAAAGTAAATAATATTAGCGATTGAGGATAAGTTACCGTCTCCAATGGGTTGCTCATCCCACTTGATGATTGGCAATACTGGAAGTGTGCTTCCTATGTACATCATTTCAGCTGCGTTTTTAGCTTCCTCAACCCTGAGATTGGCAGTTCTGACACTTTTCAAACACCCTTGCTCAACCAATTTGGGAGCTAGTTCTAGAAGTCTCTTTGCAGTGCATCCACTGAGGATCTTATCAAAATGAGGCAAGATAAGCTCGTTATCATGTGTTATAAATCCCACGTTAATGTTTGGACCCTCAGCAATATAACCTTCCTCATCAATCCAAATAGAAGCAAATGCCCCCTGCTCTTCAGCTTCCATCTTTGCAAGTACATTGGGGAGATAGTTCACATTCTTCATAGTGGCAAAGAGCGGTGGCTTCATGGGGATGGTGGATGTAATCACTTTAACCCCCTCTTTGCATTGCAAGAAGTCATCAGCAATGACAACAGCATAGAATGCTGGTTTTGGACAGCCTGCAGGCGAGAGCAAGAAGTCACCAGGACCGGCACTCAACCAATACCTCAGGGTTCCTTTCTTGCACTGTGATACAACTGCCAATTGCACAAGAATACTTCGAAGAGTTGATCGAGGGAAGGGAGATGATATCCTTGCCTTTGCAGCTGATCTAAGAAAACGATCTAGATGGACATCCAGCTCATACAGATATCTAAGGTAAAAAGAAGAAAACATTTTCACCATTACTGAGTCCAACGAACAATATCACATGGTGGGTGAAAGAAACAATTAGAAGTCTAGGATTACATGAGACCTTAAATAGCCTGCAGCTTAATCTAAAAGAGGACGCTTGGAACTACATTTCAAGGAGTAAATATAAGAGCAAAGCACAGAAGTCAAATAGAACTGAATTCTGCCTACCCGTCTAAAATTATAGCAGTATCAAAAACCCCATGTCCTCGATGAACCATGTGATCGTCAATGGGAATTACCATCATAGCAGGATCAAGAATGATTCCACCAAATATGCTGGAATACATAGCTGGGTATGGTTTCTTTTCCACTGAATTCCACTTTTCGTGCAGCTTTTCAAGCAACTGATTTATAAAACAGTACAAGAGCAACAAGAAAGTTACCAAACAAGACATTTCTCCTTCAAAAGCTACATAAAAAAAAAAAAAAAAAAAAAAAAGAACTAGCAATTTGACACTTCAATATTCGGAGAGAAAATGGAAGAAACTTCTTCTCAAGGATTGTTATTCAGCCGAAATAAATGTGAAAGAAAAAGGGTTTGTTCTAGTAAGGCACAGCGATATCCACCAACATATTTATTCACTCTGGAGATTATCAGTTCAAGAAACAGCATTTTTCACCGATTAATTACAGGTTACGGATCAAACATGATAATTTCTTTCAGGCCAAAAACATTTGATTCAGAAACTCTTGTGCTCTGTTTAATCGACACGGAAAACATATCAATATTAATTACATATAAAATGGATGATGAAATCATTCGTGCTGGGGGAAAGTGGGAAGTTCAAACAACAACATTCAAACACTAAAGTAAAAATACTGCGATAGAAAAGATGGGGTTATAGGTTTTTACTTCAGATGATGATGAGAAAACATGGGCTTTAAAATCAAAGCCATTTTCAGCCTCTACTGCCGCCATTTCACCTTCAAATCAAACAATAAAACAAAGGACCAAGTAAGTTCAATAAACAACCAAATATAATTAGAACCTGTGAACAGGAATAAACAGACTCTACCAGACTTGTTATTCACAGTGATTAGGAATAGAAATGAGAGAAGCCCTTTTGCTATGGATTGAAGAAGAGAGTTGAAGGAGCCTTAAAAAAGGAAAGAAATAGTGCCTATGAGATGGATTCCATATTTGTCTTATAGTATTAATAATTGATTACTTAATCGTTTAACACAACTGCTTTGAGGTGGACTGTCTTTTGCTATGTCTGCATTTTGGTTAATGGAGTATTGGCTTCTCAATCACAATTACCTCAAAACTTTATCAATGAGCTATTAAGAAAATATGATTGCTCAGGATCATCATGTGAAAGCAAGAAACTCTCATGGAAAAAACTTGACATGAAATATATTATGAATAAGAATTAAAGTAAATCTCAATATTTCTAAATTCAATTTGAATATCTGAACTTCAATTCAATATCTAATGTTTAACCAATCCCATGTCCACCCTTTTCATGTTTATAAACGACTCATCTGTTGGAATTCAATCTCCAGTTTTTTGTATGTTTATTATGCACTTGAAGAGTTAGTTGGCCGGCATGGAAGCATATGCAATTGGGCCAAATATGTAACTTTCAGCTAATGACTAGTTTCTTCCTAACTCTAGTGTTCAGAACAGAAGTAAACATCGGCAAATTATAAAATCTAAATACTAAAATAATAGTAAATAATTGGTTCATGATTGAGAACCACCCATTTTATTGTTTTTGCATAAAGGTACATACAAGAATTAAAACAACATTGAACAGCATCCACCATCAGACTTCATATCATTCAGGAAGCTATCACTTATATTGCTTTGAAAATAATTTGAAAGTAAGTTTTGCAGGATAAATATCAGATTTGATTCCTGATTGTTTTTTGTTGTAAATATCATTTACAACCCAACAAATGTAACAACACAAATGAACCGACTGCATAAATAAGGTTATTCTAGGTAACAAATATGCCATGACAAGGAAGCAGCACAGCTTCATTATAAGCTGCCTGACTGACTGACTTGAGCTTTTTAGTATACTTCCAATTGCTTGGCATGCTTTTGGCAGAAAATTTTCACCCGGTCTAGCGCTTCCTCCAGGGAGAATTGGTCAACAGCAAACGTTATTCGGAGCCAATTTTTTAGCCCAACGGCAGTTCCTGTGAAACAAGATCAATGTAATTCTCAATTGTTAGTGACCACAAGTACGTTGATATACTTAACAAGTTCAAAATGGCAAACTTAATTAAATGCCGTAGACCAATAAGTTAAATGTTCAAATTTGTTTGTTTCTTACCTGGAAGAATGATCACAGATTCCTCTTTTGCCAGCTTGAAACAGAAATCGATATCATCACTGATATCATCAAGAGACGAAACATTAAGTTTCACCTGCATCAAATTAAAAAAATTAAAACTTATAAGATTAACTTTACGAGGCTTTTCATTACAACCACATTGAACTCCTAATTCTGGTATTCCTACCATTACAGCCATTGATCCCTCTGGCTTGTAGGGGCAACTAATGCAAGGAATCTCCCTTATCCAATTGTAGCAGATATCTGAGCTATTCTTCAGTATGTTTATAGTTTCCCGGAAGAAAATCTCATCAGTTTGCTCAATGATGCGAGGGACGGCTGCCTGATAAAATAAATACATTGTATAGATGAGAAACAAACTCTTAGATAAAATTTCGGAGTGATTCAAGACAGTTTAGTACCTAATCACAAGCTTATTTGCTACCAACTTTATTTGCTAGGAAGCTTTGGATGTGTTGTGTTATAATATTATTTTCCTCTAGTTAATTTTTGTTTTTAGCACATAAACTTCAACTGATTTGTGATGAAATTGCTTGTTGATGAATTGAAGGTAACTACTGCAGATAAAAGAAAGTAACTTGAGGTGCTCAAACAAGCATATGAAAAACAAACCTGAATGAAGGTTGCAGGGCCCCCAAGAAGGTCGAAGTACTTCTTAATACGCTCAACAACCTGAGAAGAAGAGATCATGATGAAAACCATACTCCATGAGATGTAAAAATGCAAACCAGGTGTATGCAACATTTACGAAATGGGTAACAACAGCCCTCGTAATAAAAAGAGAATGCAGAGTGAAAGCTGCCAGATAGTTGAAGAAGCAAAAGGGCATTGCCCCAGGACAACAAAGATCAACTGAGAACTAGACAATTGTAATCTAAGACAAATAATCCAAATTCTGCATAGTAGTTGCAGTTGGATTTTAAAAAAATCCAACTAGGCCTTGACTTTAAACAATATTAATCACAGAATTCTGATGAAATCCAATCACATTAACCATTTAGTTCGGTCAAACCACGAGAGAAGTTTCTGTTAAATACTCATTTTTTGTATGCTGTGTGACTGCTTGAATATGAGAAGTCTTTAAATCAGTTATAAGTAATGAAACTTATCAGTGAACACACACACGTATGAGCAGTTCTGAAAAACATTGACCACATATACAAGAAAGACAAAGACAGAACCTTTGGTTTCCTAAACATGCCGCTAGGATCACTTGTAACAAACCAACCAAGCCGCCATCCAGGTACAATCCACCTCTTTGATAAAGATCCAAGAGTAAGAACAGGAACAATCGAGCCAAAAACTCCCATTGGCACAAATGGCTTGCTGCCAAAAGCAAGGTGGCCATAAACTTCATCAGCAATAACAAGAATTCTTAGTTTGTTTGCAGTTTCTGCAAGCTGAGCACAGTACACAGGAAATTGAACTACTAGTTATTAGATAATTTGAAATGTAAATTTATTCCCCCAAGTCATAATTTTGTAGCACATGAAGTTACATTTAAGGTTACTTACATTCTTCAAATGTTGGTAAGAATATACATTTCCACAAGGATTTCCAGGGTTTATGACTACTACTGCTACAGTGTTGTGATCTGCAAGAGCTTCAACAGCTTCAAGATCAACCTCCCAGCCCTTCTCAGGCAAAAGATCAAAATGCCGAACCTCTAGATGTCTAAAACCAGCACTGAGTTCATAGATTGGGAAGCCTGGCCTCGGGAGCAAAATATTCGCACCCGGGCGCGCGAGCATTGCCATCGCAACATCTATGGCTTGCGTGCAGCCACATGTGATAAATACATCTTCCGATGATAACTTGTACGGAAGATCACGAGAGAGATATTCAGCAACAGCCCTGTCAAATTGAACAATCAGAAAACGGGATAATTCTCCCTCAAAAACATATCTACATGGGAAAACAGAGAGGAAACACCGAAATCAGTAATTTAATGCAAATTCTGGCACGTCAATACAAACTCAATCAGTGAGAAACATTAGGTAAATTTAACAAACACAAGAGAAACTATTGGCTTTGAACTCAAACTTTAAGAAATCAGAAGCTGCAGCTAGTTCATGAACAAATAATTTCAAATTACACTCTTAAATAATCTCAAATTGAAAATGTTAGAAACAGAAAATTAGAGCTGCAATAAACAACTCCTGCTTGAAGTAATTAATTAGAGCCAAAGAAACCAATAAAAACCCAACACATAAGAGAAATTAACACCTGAGTCGAACTTGGCCTGGAAATTTCTGGATAAGAATCAATGGATTAAAAAAAAATCAATTACTTCAAAACAATTAGCAATTAAACACAAGCACCAATCTCCGAAATCAAGAACTTGCATGTGTTCTCCCAAGTAAAAAAGATTAAAAAAAAAAAAAGACAAAGAAAAATACCTTCTTGTTTGAGGAAGACCAGAGGTAGGGGCATACCCATTGAATTTATCAGATTGAAGAGCATCCACAACGGCTTCAGGAGCAACATGAGTAGTGTGAAAGCAAGAATAAGCAGAAGGGTCACCCATACCCAGAGAGATAACTCTCTTCGCGCCAGTGTTCTGCATCATAAGACTGAGAATCCCCTTTATGGTGATAGTAGAATTCGTATCCACTCCATGCTTCATCGTTCCATTCTTACTTTCCATGATTATTTTCAAACTAAACAGACTTTAAAACAAAAACCCCTCTTGAGAATGTACCAAATTTCGAGCTCTAGAGTTTAAAATTGAAGAAGAGCATGTCCACCGCCACACGTTGCAACTCCCCTGGCCTCCTTTGCATGGAAACAAATCCAACCAATTAATTATAAATAACCTTTTCAATTTTCATGACTAATGATTACCTCCAAAAAAAAACTACTTTATTTTTATCGCGTCAAGCGTAATATAATTTTTGTGTTAGGAGAGTAGAATGTTACCAAAAAGTTTCTACCGGAGAGTTACTTTCAATTTTTTTAACATCTTTTTAGTATTTAATTTGGGGTATTAATTAAATATCTAATTTTTTTAATATCTAAAACAATTTTATTCAATAATTTAATCGAGGTTATGATTCTAATCAAAATTTTACGAATGCCCAAATATCTAATTTTTAAAACAGATTGCATGTATCCTTCTTATTAGATGCAGATTCAAAATAAATAAAAATGATTTAAAATTATTAATGATATTTAATTATGTTAATATATGTGAATATGATTTCAATATACAAAATTTGGCAATTATATATGAAAATACATATAATTTAATTGAAAAATCATTATTTGGACGGTTATATTTGGTAGACGTACCATACATCACTCGATACACTCCCTTGGAAATTTTATTTTTCACGTAGGGAAAGCATCTATGTGTTTTCCTTACGGGCGAAATTCCTGTTTAAGAAAATGACAATATTAGACTTTAGACAAGTGATTGATGACATTCAAATCAATCACACATAAAATACAAGTTTGGTTTTCCTTTTGTAAACAATCAAATCCGGAAACTTGGCAAGTTTGGACGTCAAAAACTCATTCTCTAATAAGGTTTTTTATTTTTAAAAAATCAAATATTTATTTATGAATTAAAATCAATAATTAAATTTAATAATCAATTATTAAATTTAACTAATCAAAAAATATTTTTTATTTTTTAAATATAAAAATTTTAAATAATAAATAATTAAATTAAATTTATAAAATAATCTAAATACAAAATAATATTAAAATAATAATAAAAATTAACCATTATTAAAATTTTAAAAAAATTTTATATAAATTTTACTTTATTAATTTTTAATTATTATATTAACATTATTTATATATAAATTTTATTTTATTAATATTATTTATTTTCTTATAAGCGATATTTTAAATTTTTATTATAAAATGTTTAAAATTTAAAAAAAAAGTTAATATTTGATTTTTAAAAATTTTTGAATGAAATTTTATCATTTAAAAAAATTTGGGAATTGGTCGTTTGACCTCCAAAAATAAACTTTTTTTTTTTTTCAAAAATTGTTTTCGCCAGAAAGTAAGCATTAAAAAGATAAGATGGTAATAATAACATTTAAAAATGGAAAATTAGTTGCTGAATCGCGAAGAACATTAGGATTTGACTATTTAGTGGCCAAAAAAAGGCCTTCGAGTTGTCGATAAATTTGTTTTTTCAATTTAAAAATTGGTTATTAAAATTAATTTCCTCTATTTATTACTTTATTTTTTCTCGAAATCGAATTTTTGAAACCCTCGTAATTCCACGAAAGCCTCTTCTCAAGCCAAGTAAAAGGATTCCGAAACGGATGGAACTCCCTTCGCCAGCCACAAATCATCGGCAAAATATTCAACACGAATCGCTTTCGTTGATGTCGTTGTCGTTTTCCTTTTGGGTAGAAGAACGGGGAGAAGAGTCCAAGTAGGTGAAACTTCAACGTGGGCTTTCTATATCCAAAAACAAAACGATTTTGCCCTTTTCCGATTTTCGTCATTACCAACGCCCGACTTTTTTGCTTTTCCGCCACCGCATATTTTGCCAAACACGATTTCAGGAAACGAAAACAAAAAATTCGGTTTGCGTGTTTTCAAACCAGGATTTGATCAATTTTGCCAGATTAGGGTTCCCTCTCATAGAAAAGTCGAAAACAACTTTTTTTTTTTTTCCATGGAAGTGTAATTCATATATAAAATGCAAGATCAGCATTGATAAATTCAAATTCTAACAAACGCATGACAACATTTTAAGAACAAAAATTAAAAATAAACAAATTACCTTCAATAATTTTCTCTCCAACCGTATTGAAATCTGAAAGCTAAAGCGAACACGAAAACAGGGAAATAAATAAGTTGACAAAGAAGAATCCCGAGATTTAACGCAACACAAGCATATAGGAAAATGAATTTAGGATCTAAGATGCAAACTGATCCTATTTTCAAAGTTTTTTCTTCCATTGAAAAGTTTGAATGCGGAGGATTGTGGAGAGAACGAATTTGATTTGAGGAATCTTTCTTCTCAGGCGATTTAGACAAGTTTAAAATTATTTCAGACGGCTCAAAGACAGCCCATCCTGGCCCATAACGCATAAAGCCATATCCGTCAGATCGGCCCATAAACATAGATGTATATAATAACATTAAGAGGTAAAAAGCGCCTGAGCTTTGATGCGACAACAAAACTCCTTTAAAATAATAGTAGAGATGAAATATAATAATATAATTACATTATACAATAATTTTAAAAAATAACTTTTAAAACCCGAATTTTATATATTTGAGATTTGAAAATGCTGACTCAAAATCAATATAAAAATTATTGACAAGAGATTGACACCAAAATTATATAAATTTATAAAAGTATCGACTCATAATTCTCTAAATTTAGAGCTCGGACATTGACATCCAACTTCACAAAATAATTTTAATTTAATATTACATCACTGTCAAATAAACTTTGAAATTGATAGCATTTTCCCACTCCACCAAACAATTGTACTCTTTCTTAATTACAAAAATCGCCCATTATTTTAGAATTCCTTAGATAAGGACAATACGGTCACCGTGCCCATCATGAACTCAATTGCAATCCACGTGGCATATCGTTATCTATATACATTGATTTATGCTAGGCATTCCTGTATCATATTCGAATTAAGTGATTATGTCATCCGATGGTGACAGGACCCTGGGCCCACTTCTACGGTAGAGTGTCCTTAGCCCGGACGTAACCCCACTCTAACACGCTTCATGGGCCCACGGCCCACTTGTCAAATTTGCCTTATCTTATTTAATGGGGGTTATAGTTTATATATATATTTCAACTTTCCATTTAAAAAGACTTTTTTTTTTTTTTCTAATTAAATTAGATATATCAAATTAAGATATATGTGCACTGCACTATTAAAATTACTCGTCAATTACTATTTTCTCTTCAGAGTTTGACAATAATTATTGAATTTGCTAAAATTTTTAGGCCAAAGGATTTGTTCCCACCCATAGTTTGAGGCGAAACAGTGCCACCCCCAAAGTTTCCAAAACACAATCTCCCACCCTTAAAAACATTTTTTATAATTTTTGTACTAAAATGACTAAAATATCCTTTTAGAAATAAAAAATTTTTAATAAAATTATTAAATAAAAAATATTAAAATTTGGCCAAATTTTTATATTTTTTAAAAAGATTTTAAAAACCCACTAATCTAAATGACACTGCACTCTTAAAATTTTATTAAATAAATTTGTTTTTTACCTTAATTTATATTAAAAACAATAAAAAAAAAAACTTTTAATAGTACTGATATATGAATGCTTATAATGAATAAGTATTTTTGAGATGAATTTAAAAAAAAAAGGTAAAGGCGGTAATTAAAATCTTTAAATAATTTTAAAAATTTTTAAAAATTTAGAGATATTTTAAAATTTTAAATAGTTTAATAAGCACATTCGTGATTTTCAAATTATATGGGGCAAACATAATAATTTAGATATAAAAAATACCAAATTATATACTCAAATTATAAGGAGGAATAATTAGTAAACATAAAGAAATTATGTACCTGAGAATTGAAGATTGAAGTCGAATTTGAGGCTGAGGCTGAGCCAGGCAAGATGCTTGGGAACGGAAGGAAGCACAAAAATGGTAGAAAAAATTTGAAATCAAAGGGGGAATGTGTGATGTGTTCCAAGTGTATAGGAGAAATAGTGAATTTATAGTGAAGGGACAAAGGGTCACCAATTAGAAATTTCAGGATAAGCTTGAGCCTGAATTGCATGTGCCCAATATTTTTCTAGAGGAAGACCGATTATGGACGTCTCTTACACGTGGAGCTCCTTCAATAACAGGTAATTATAAGATTTTAATGCTTATCTTGTTCATAATAAAAACAATTAAATTGTTTTTCAAATTTATAATAAGCCGAGTAAGCAATCGCGAGTGGCATTCATCGTGCTTATCCGGCGCCAAATAATAATCAATTTGGGCTGGGCCCCATTGCCCAGCCCATCAACTCAGGAGTTCGTTGATTGGGCTGAATTTAGCGCATATATATGTATGTGTATATATATATATAAACAATTCATAAAATTAAACAGTGATTATTTAGGTAAATGAATATGGTTAAAGATGATCGCACGTGAGAAAATAGGAGAGGACATACACGTGTGATATCAGAGAGAGGGAGGGACAGAAAGGAAGGAGACGGAGAGATAATTGGTTGAGTTCTGAGTAGAAGGACGAAAAGTGAGGGAGTGGTTGCCAGGACTGCAAAAGTGGCCCGCATTACAAAGCGGCGAGGACGGAGAGGCGCAGGCGGAGGGCGGCGCCGCTTACTTCATAATTTCGTCATCTCCTATTTCTTTCACCGTCTCTCGATATTCGAATTATTTTTGCTTTTTTACATTTATTTATTTAATATTTTCGAAACAATTATTTCTACATTATTTTCCAGTCTAATTTATTAGTTAAAATTATATCAATAAAAAGAATAATTTTTGAAAATTAAAAAACAAGAAAATTTATTTAGCGTATTTATTATCTTTAGTGTTTTAAGATATCCTTTTAATGATTATATGAATAATATTTTATATATAAATAATTTTTCAATAATCCAATTAATCTCATCACGTGCAATTAAAATGTCATCATCTTTTATTTTTTTAATATAATATTATCGATACTTGAAAGTCAAAGTTGTTTTTATTTTAAGTACTTAAAACTTTTTTTATTGCTGTTTTTTTAAATTTAAACAATTGGGTAAAATGGTGTATAGCCTGGGCGTTATAGTAATTTTCTACACCTTAAAAGGGTGCATCTGAATTAATAACCATAAATTTGTCCCATGTCCCCTCAAAAATAAAATCCTAACTACGTCACTGCAAGGATTTGTACCTTGTATTAAAATCGTGACAACATAAAAACAACATTCAATTGGAACCAGGGATTGTTGTTGCACATTTAAAATAAGACTTGAATTTGGAAACCTAAATTATACTCCAATATGTTGAATTGAAGCCGCTTACATATTCATTGCCACTTTTCCCTACGACCACATTTATTTTTTCCCTTTATTCAAACCTAACTAACCTTTTTGGTATATAAAATATCAATAAATTATATTTTATTATATTTTATATGTGTTTTAATAGGGTTAAATATGTAATTTTTTTAATTTTAAAAAAGTGAAAATATAAACAATTAAATTTAAAATTATTTTTTATTATACCCCTTAATTTTAATTTTAATTTTATTATCCCTTTATCTTTTAATTTTTCATCAAAATTTAATTAATTTATTACATAATCTTTTTTTAAAGTTTAATTAAATTACTTATTCCGTTACAAGTTTACACGATAAAAAAAATATATAATCAGAGTATATAAGTTCTCATAATTAATGTGTAAAATATACTAGTTAACACATTTAAAGTACAACTTATATGTATATAGAAATTGGACTGATCTATACATTTAAATATTTTGTATTGTTTGTATGATTGTATAAAATATAAAATATGTATGTGTATATACATACAAAACACACACATGATTCGTGCATGTATGTATACATACATGATTATCACAGTCGCAAGTATCATACATGGATACATACATATATGATTTGTATCTACATGCATACATTTATACATAATTCATGCATACATGCGTAATACATACATGATTCATACATACTTGCATAACGCATATATGTATTTATATATAACACATACATACATACATTTCGTACATGCATGCATTTATACATGATTCATACATAATATACATGATTCACACACAAGGGTACGTGTGGATACACAAAAACACACATGTATATTCACACATATAAATAAGTTGACACACGTATGTATATATTTAAATATTAATTAAATAAATTTAAAGATTAATTATAATTATATGTGTTTAATATTTAAAATATTAAAAATTTGATAATTTTATAGTATTTTAAATATTTATTTAACAGTTAAAATAATATGTGATTACAAGAAAAATGAAATGAAAAAGAGAGTTATAATAGTGGACAATGAGTAAAGTTTTAAATTTAATTTTAACTAAATTAAAAATAAGCAAAGTCAAAGGTAAATAAATAAATAAATAAAATTTATTAATTTTTTATTAACATAAAAATTCTCCTATTTAAGCTTTTAGTCAACGAAATAATTTTTTATTTTGATTTTTTAAAATAATTTGCAGGAAGTTCTTCAACTCCCAAAACCAAAATAGCCCCGTTCATGACATCGCTCAACCTCCTTCTCAATAGTTGTGCCCCACGAGAGCTGCTTCATTCCATCATTGCTCGCCTTCTTCAAATATGTTCTATTGCCACTCAATTGACGAACAATGGTGCGTTATATTTTTTTTTCTTCTCCCTATCACCACATAATGCAATGATTTATTTTTATTAGAAAATGGGATAATTCATCCAATTTTTTGCAAGAATTACCGTTTTGGTTCTCAAATTGGTCAATTCTCAGTCTCCAAAGCATTGGATCTCGTTTTTTAAGGGGTTTAACCGTTGTTTTTCAAAAATAAGTCAACCAAATTACCACATCAGAATGAGAATCCGGAGATTCGAAAAACCTTGACGGGCACCGGATCAGACTGGAAGAAGAATCCGGGAGAGTAGGGCAAAGGTGGAAACATGTTGCCAGCATGGTAATACCAGAGTGGTTGCCCATCTTAAATAGCGTACATAAATAAAAAAATAATTGCGAAAAATGTCAAATCTTTATTATATTTTGTGGGTTTTTAAAATAAAAATTGTGAAAGGAATAGTAAGAGTAAGAAAAATGAGGAAGTAGATTTGATGGATGGGAAATGATTTGATGTAAAGTGTGGTGATGGGTCACCTCTGCTGGGTTAATGAGTTGTTTCTATCAAAATCCGAGCATGACGCGTCAAAACCCCATTGCATCAATCTGATTGATAGATTTGATGGACGGATGTGATTGCTTGACTTGATGCATCATGCATGGGGATGGGTTAACTCAGCTAGGTTAATCGGTTCTTTTCCATCACTTGGATTTTCCAACCCTGAATAAATAAATAAAAATAAAGTTTGTCTTTTTCCCTGTAAACTCCATTTTTATCCCCCATTTTCACCATTTTTACCAACGTAAAACCTTATTTTATCAAATACCCATTTCAGAAAAACCAGTCCCCAGTTTCAGAAACCCTTGTTGTTTACTTTGCAATGGTGAAGTTTTCACTTTTTCAGTGCATATATGGCAACAAAAGTAGGGGTTACTATCAAATTTTTTATCTGAGCCAAAGATACGGTGAAATAGTTGAAGAAGAAGATGGTGATGGTGATGGTGATGATGATGATGGTGAGTAGTCTCTCTGCATTTTCATCAGACCGATTTTGATTTTGCTATTTTGGACATGATATATGAAAGAGATGGGTAATGATACTCATACGTTGTTTCATGTTTGTAAAATGAGGAAGCATTAAGCAGGGATTTTTGATGAGGACAAAAGGATATTCAACAGGGCTCAATCTCAATCAACAATGATACTGGGAATCTTTCTTCGTTTTGCATAATGCAATATGTTTTCACAGCCTTTTATTACAAAGGTTGAAATGTCAATTTGAACAGTAGATTTTAGCCCCAATAATTGATTGAGGAATGGACGATGCCTATGTCTATATGTATAATTTTCTGGATTCTTAATAATCAACCAGTAAATAATGCACACCCACCACAATAACTTAGCTAAGCTCTTAAATTTTGTTGTTCTTGGTCAAATTTAATTTAATTGGTTTGAAAAATTATAGAACCCTCACCTAAATTGTCATCCAGAGATAAATACGGTAAGAGATGGGTGGAGGACTTGCAGTGACTACCGTTAAGCCTTTATTATGCAGTATCCACCATGGGAGAGTTGATCAGGAAAAGAGGCATATTAAAATTTTCACAAAACAAAATCATTTCATCATGGCAAAGGGTAAGGGCAAAGGTCTTTTGCCACTTCGCTTTTAGCCTTGTCCCGAGGGAAATTTCTTTGTCTCTTGTGCCATAAACTGAGGCTGCTAGCTACTGTACAATTACTTGCAGAAGCTCTATCTTTTCCCTTTGGTTATACACACATACATTGACACCAAAACCACATCAAATCGACACAAACACATATAAAATGTATTTTTTCTTGTTCTAAATCCATGCATATGTAAATGAAGTAGATAAAAAGAAAGGATATAATATATGAAGGTGGCGTGTAGTGAGAGGGGTTCTGTGAAGTTGATAATTTTAATCTTGTACTCTGCTGACAGAATAGATATGAAGCAGCTTTATCGATACATGGTGAAATCTCAATGTATCTCTATCTATCTCTTGTAGACATACGTATATTTTTTCTTTTTATATTTATTTTCTCTCTCCATCAAAAGAGCCTCTATCATAAAACTACTTTCTGTTTCCTCCTATTTTTTCCACTCTAATTGAGAATACTTGCACATTTACTCATGCACGCACGCATACTAAAAACAGTACCCCACAGAGCCCACTCTCCAGAAACATACATCACCATTTCTATCCCTCTCTCCTTCTTCTTCTCTCTCTTCGTAGGTGTTATGATAAGTCCTTTTGGTAGAGCCCCTAAAAGGAGAGAGAGAAGACACAATAGGACACCGCAGAGAAAACATGGAGAGTTTTCCAACCCCAGATCATACCTTATTATTGTTGTTATTTATTATTTGGTTTTTTCCTTTTTTTTATTATTGGTTTCACCTTTTTCTCCTGCCACTCGATTCATCAAGTCCCTGTGGAAACTACTCAATATAACATTACTCAACTCTTCCTCAAGCCTCACTTGCTTCTCCATCTGCGCTAAGCCAAGTTCCACAAGCAACATAAGAAAAGTTCTCTCTTTGTTCTTATGTTTTAGGTTTCCATCAAGTTATACGCGATTAAGTTCGGATTTTTGCTTCTTTTTGTGTTTAAGTGTTCAGTTCAGGCTAGATAGCTTTTGTTTCTTCTTCATGGATACTTTCCATCGTCACTTTGACAACTCTGATACCCATTTGCCTCCTGGTTTTCGGTTCCACCCCACTGATGAAGAACTCATCACGTTTTATCTTCTTAAGAAGGTTCTTGATAGTAACTTTACTGGGCGAGCCTTTGCCGAAGTTGATCTCAACAAGTGTGAACCCTGGGAACTTCCAGGTAATACAAAATTTTCCACTCGTGAACTTGGGTCATTAGTTTATACAAGCTTTGACGTTTTGTTGTGTTTGTTAATTTCATTGGCAGAGAAGGCGAAGATGGGAGAAAAAGAGTGGTACTTCTTTAGCTTACGGGATAGGAAGTACCCAACTGGGTTGAGAACTAACAGAGCCACTGAAGCTGGTTACTGGAAGGCCACTGGGAAAGACAGAGAGATTTACAGCTCAAGAACTTGTGCTCTTGTGGGAATGAAGAAGACTCTTGTCTTTTACAAAGGGAGAGCTCCAAAAGGAGAGAAAAGCAACTGGGTTATGCATGAATATCGCCTTGAAGGCAAATTTTCCTACCATTATCTCTCTAGGAGCTCCAAGGTATAAAACATTCCACTTACATTTTCCTCATCAGGCTCATTGAGCTTGGTTTATAGTAGTGCAAAGATGCTCCTTAAAGGGGCTCTAAAAGGAAAGTTTGTTGAATTAATTGCTAAGTGATATTAGACTTTGCTACATTACAGAAAATGGAAAAACTTTTTGTTTTTATTGAATTTAAATCCTCAACAGCTTTATCGTTACTTTTTAAACATCATCCTTCTTAGAATACTCAAGTTGTTATAACAAGTTTATTGGCTCCCCACTTTTTATTCCTCATTTAAAGAAGGCGCATGGATTCTATGGTTATTTTCCTACTTGTGTATTGAAACTAACTACTCTTGATCTTATCTTTTATGGTCATATTGTCATGTTACCTCAAGATAACCTATTCTTTCTAATATTTACTTTCATAGTCACTATCTTTTTATGATAAGAATAATCATGCGGAGTCAGATATTAATCGTGTCCTTTTGTAAGATATAAACAAGATTTGCTTCCTTTCAGGATGAATGGGTGATTTCCAGGGTGTTTCAGAAGAGCAGTGGCTCCACTGCTAACAGTTCCAAGAAAAGTCGCATTAACTGCTCAACTGCAACGTCAACACTAAACCTTTCATACCCAGAACCGAGTTCTCCTTCCTCAGTCTCCCTACCGCCTCTCCTTGATCATCCCAACACCGCCTCGACAGCCACCATTACTGAAAGCTCCTCCTTTGACAGTCACGCTCCTACTGAGCACGTGTCCTGTTTCTCCACCATTGCAGCTGCCGCTGCCTCGGCTGCCGGTTCTACGTTCAACCCCGATTTCTACCTGGCCCCACCGCTCAATGGAATTGACCCAGTTGGCCGTTTCTCTAGAAACCTTGGTGTATCTAACTTCCCCAACTTAAGGTCTCTGCAAGAGAACCTCCATTTACCTAACTTCTTCTATCCTCCCCCGCCTCCTCCTCTGATCCAGGGTGGTGCCTCAATCTGGCCGGTGATGCAAGGCACTTTTTCTGGGGAAGCTGATGGTAGTGCAAGGATGGCTGTGGGGCCAACTGAACTTGATTGCATGTGGACTTACTAAGTGAACTCTCGGGAAAGGTTCCAGGAATTGAAGCTCCTAAGAAGATTCAGCTTTTCTCTAGCAATTGAAAGATTTCCTTTTGGGGCTGTGCTTTTTAGCTTTTGATAATGTCTGTCATTTTATGTACTTTTCTTTATCGTCTATGTTGAAATCTTGTTCGTATGAGTACTATGTTTGCATCCTTAGTAGAAGATCAGCTAGCCATTAATGTTTTATGATTTGTTAAAACAGAAAGCTTCGGCTTTCCTACCTAGAATCAATCCCATGTGATGTCTTCTCGAATGAGGCGTTAAGTGGGTAGTTGTGTTAAGCATTTGGTGCATGATGAATGTGCTGAAATGTCTAACTACTGCATTCAAGAATTTGCGATATTATTATGTAAGGTTTTGGTTTGATTCATGTACGAGCTTCATCAAGATGGTGACTTCATTTACTAGTTGCAGAAGAGACAAATCTATTACTCGCATGGTGGGAATATCTGTCTCACATGCAAATAATAAATTTAGTGTAGAAGGCAAGTAATGGTTATGGCCAACTAGGTGTAGGAGATGTAAATTAATAATTGCCGAACGCGTTTGTATTATATTTAGCACTGTGGAAGTAGGAGATATACACGAGATTAATACAGATTGTGGGGTATTTATTTGTAGCTTCAGATAACATCTTTTCTGATCAAAACTTACGTTAAACTCCAAACTACATTTCATTTCTGAAAGAGTTCTGTTAAAAGTTTGAACAAATTAATATCGTACATGGCGCCAAAGATTGCACCAACTCTGATCTGATCTGCCTGCAGACTGCTGATGCTTCCCAATGAAATGATAGTGATGAGGTGGACTGGTCAGGTTGCTTGCAGCACATACAGTACAAATTAAGGAGGAAAATTGGCATGTGTGATATAAGGATGATTGGCAAGGCAATCAGTACAGTAACATTTTGGGTTTTCTGGGAGTAGGCAACTGGGACCAGTGCCTTCGTTGGCTTGCAGCTTGTTTCTGCATAGAAATAGCTTGGCACGCCATGTACGATTGTCATGAAAGTTTTGGCCTATAAAACCCTCCTGCAAGTTTTCAGATGAGGAGATGTTTGCTCCCGAATAATATAATCTATCCAAGCACCGAAAGTTGGGGTTTGAATGTTATGTAAAGAGAAAGAGAATTATTATTTGAGCTGTTTTTTCATGCCTTAGACTCCTTGATTTGATCATTTCTTCAACATCTTGTGATGGGGTGTTGGGACTTTGCCCCCATTTCAGAGTTTGAAGGAGACACATCCATGGATGATTGGACATATGTGTTTCTTTTTATGGTAGACATGATTGGATCTATCATTGAGAGGTGAAACACGCAGTTTCAACATAAAGGAGAGCCCAATAAATCTATTCTGTGGGCTACATTGTCCTCCTGAATTTGTTTCAACAAAAAGCATTTTCTTCTTGGGCTACATCCTTCAGTGGCTTCTTCTGTGTTTGATTTACTATTTATTTAGAAAATGATTTGACAGAATGACTTTTTTTTCTCATTCAAAGGTTTGCCTTAATCATTTCCTTTTCTCTAAGTTAAATAAATAAAAAACTTTCCACCCACCATCCAATTACCCTTTAGCGTACATGATGCATGTTATTGATTACATATGATGTTTAAAGAATATGATGACAAAAAAATCAAGGAGGTCAATGAATGTGCAAACATATGCACGTATCATCCTTCATATTCCATAAAAAGTCAATTTACAGAGATTGCGTGATGAAAAACTATGAAACCAGTCATGCAAACCAAGTTTGCTCGATCAACAAAATCACAAAAAAAAAAAAAGAAGATTTAACTAAAAAAACTAATCCATAAAAAGGCTTTTACACTTAAGAGTGTAGTATCTGCCATGTATTGGAACATAACAAGAGGACTTGTAAGGATAGTTCAACTAATATAAACCAATGTTTTTGTTTAATAGAGAATATCTGTATCAACAATGACTATAGCATCTTCAAAAGCTTTGTTTGTAATTTCTTCATCTTTCAGGAATGCATCTTCAAGTGAAAATGGTGCTTACCAATCTCAAAACAAAAATGATTCCACGTGTCAGATACTAGGATTATCACATGCTCCAAATCTTAAATTGGCCAATTGCTATTTAGTATTGAACCACCAACGGTGAATATTGGGTTTGAAGCATGTGAGTATTGTCAATGCATTTTCAAGGGTGTTTTTGTCTTTTCACTAATTTTATAATAAAGTTAATAAAAATTTTACGAACTGAGATAGATGAGGGTGAAAAATTGGCTTTTTAAAGAGGGTAGGAAAGTATATCATTAAAGTAAACTTTGGGTGAAAAAAACACCATTCTCAAAATTGATATACAAAATTTGCATGTTCGTGACTAAAACGTCATCAAGAAATTGTAATGGACTAATGGGTTCTTTGATCAAACGTCAAGGATCATATTAGCGTTCCCAATTTGGCTTTATTAAGAAATTAATTATAAATGCACGAATAATTACGTTTAAATTATATTTTATTTGAAAAAACATATAAAATAATATTAAAAAGAAACGAACCGGGAAGCATAGTTGGATCGGATTTTTCCTGACCCGTGTTCTGTAATTTGGGTCGGTTTGCCCCCAGCACGACGCTGTGACACGCACCCAAAGCAATCGCCACGCGCCGTTTGAAACTTTTCTCTTTCTTTCCAACTTGCACTTGGTTACTACCCGGCCCGCTATAGCTTTTGCAGCAAGCAAAGCTTCAGCGCTTTCTCAGCAATGGACGAAGAGTTCGCAATAGCCGATCCGACTCCGTTACTTGACTCCGCTTCTGACTTCGTTAATCATCCTGGTAACTATTAATCGAACTTATTATTTGATTTTATTTGGACAATCTGCGAAGTAGAAGATAATGAATAATCCTTTGTATTCACTGCATTTCAGGTGTTCTAAACGACGCCGCGGCTAAGGACTTCTTGGACCGCTTTCCTCTTCCTGTCATAATCAAGTAACTAAAACTTTTTTTTCAATTATGAAGTAATAGGCCTTGTAGTTTTTAGGTTGGCTTATATAGATGTAAAGTTCGCTTTATAAATTTTTAACAGTATTAGATCATTCGTTTTTTTATTTTCATAGATCATTTTCTGATTATCTGACACATTTAGAAGAATATTGCAATTTTTGCATTTATAATTACATCTTATGTAATATGAATTATTAAAGTATGATGTGCTTTTTTTTTTATTTATTTGAGTGAAGTTTTTCACATTCTTTTGAATTAATTTGTGCTCAGCTTGAAATGTTATTGATTGAGCTTTGATTGATTAGCAATCAATTCGTCTTAGCTTGTCTTGTCTAAGTGCGCTTTTATAATTCCTTGCACTACGTTGCTTCAGTTGTGAGTAGTTTTTTAACCTTCGATTGCCTTTTCGGTCTTTTGTAATTATTTTCTTTTGTTATAAAGCATTTAATGTTGTTTTGGAGACATATCGTGTTGGATATTTCTGTCTTGTGTGGCGTTTGGTTTTTATGTAATTTTCTTCTCCTATTTGCAGTGCTTTACAAACGAAATCCCATATTCCCAGTTTAGAAAGTACCCTGGTTGCTTGTTTAGAAAGGATATTTCAAACAAAATATGGCGCCTCTCTTATCCCTGAGTACATGGTATGCATAGGCCTTTTTTTTTTTTTTTTAATATCGTTTTGCAAATGTATCTTTTCATCTGTAATTTTGTATCTTCTTTGGCCTGTGTCATGGAGTGAATATGTTGAGTGAGATTTGCATTTAATTACCGGAAATTGGTTTTTTCTGTATTCTTCCATATGGATATAATGGTTAGTTCTAAAGCCAATTAAATTGCTCATTTCTTGAGCATATTGCTAGAGTATTCAATATTATTTCTGTTGTAAGACAATGACATATGACTTGAACTGGGAATAAGTTTGTTTGGAATTTGGTCTCTTTACATCACTTTACCTTGAAGAATTTACAATGAGAATGAAGTTCATTGGTTATTCCTGTTCACAATGGGGGTTCTTTATGTGATCTAAGGTCGTTAAACAATTTTCCTCATGCTTTTTCTTTTGCTGTTTGTTCAGGCTTTTGTACAAGTAGGTCTGAAAGCAAACTCTCAGTTAGTCAGATGTTTGGCCTGCAACACTGTGAGTTCATTTGTAATGTATAAAATTTTACTTTGATATTGCTGATAACAGGGGTACCAGTTTGTTGGATGTTTTATGCAATGAAGCTCTATATTCATTGTTGCTTCTATTTTTCAGTTCTGTTGAAGCAATGTTTGAAAAGTAAATTATAATTGCATTTGAAAGTTTCGCTCCTATTGCAATAGTCATTTGGTGAATTCACTCCATTCTTCATCAAGTTCATCCCTGTGTTAGAATTGTTGATGAATTAAGATATACCTTGCTCCCTTAGCATATCGTTCCTATCCATTTTGATAAAACAAAAACAAGAATGTCCTTCCTAGAAGGCCTTTATTCTAGGTACATGAACTAGAAAAATACATATATAAAAGAAAGAGATCTAGATTTTTTTGAGCTTAGAGTAAGCACATGATTTGGTATGACTGCTCTTGCATGATTGCCATTGATTGGGCATATCATTCTATACTTATGGGGAAGGACAATGAGTACTTTATACTTTAGTAGCTACCGTTTCACTGGCTTTTCAAGAAATTGACTATTTTCAGGCATCTTTCACTATTTTTGATGGTATTTATGGTTCTACCTTTTTTGTAGCTAGTTCCCATCAGTGCTCCCTTTTTATTCAAGTTTCCTGTCAGTGCTGTTTCAAGTCCAAGAATATTACTAGTATGGAACAATTTGTCATCAACTTACTAAATAGGATTGATAATTTGGTGCAACTTATGATGGCTTGATAATATGTATACATCTTGTTTAATTATATGCTTCATTGGTAATGGATGATTCCATATCACTGTTACTAATTTCCTGTACTGTGATGCTGATCAAATATCAGGTTTCTTGCCTTCTGGATATTTCTGGTGAAGAGACTCATGCTATAGAGTTGATCGTTGACTTTGAGATATATCCACTATTGCTAGATTGCCTGATTGATGGGTAAGAAATGATGTTTATCAAGTCATGGTTTAATAGGTCTTTCAATTCTTTGTGATAGGAAAATTTGGTTTTTAATCTCTTTTTCTAAGGAAAATGAGAAGGCCTTAGCACTCCGGTGAAGCAAAATCCGGTTATAAAGTTCAGTGCTATTATACCTTTCTAATCAAGACCATAGTATTTGTTGTGTCATAATTTGGTTACAGTAGCTGATCACTTGATCAAGCATAGATTATATACACATAACCTGATTGGTATGCCTAGATGTTATGTTCCATGATAATTGTTTTGTTGCTTGTTATGAACAAAATAGCGCTCGCAGAAATTTACGTGGTACAAACCAGTTTCATCCCTGGAATAAATATATTAATATATGATTGTTTTAAATAAAGTAGAATTTATTTGCTTAGCACGTTTTCTTTCCCATCGATCACTTGTTGGGTTTCTCAACTCTGCCTTGAATGTGGCAAATTTGTTGATCATGCTTATCCTTGTTTCCTTCGGTATACTTTTTTTCGGTGGTCTCTTGTAGTTAGTCCTCAGCTAGTGTTTTTCTTGTCCTATTATATATTCCTTATGTAAGGACAAGATAAGAAAGTTTTTATGCTTATCTTTTGAGTAATTTTGTCTTGAGAAATAATTATGTCCAAGTTTATTAGTTATAGAAAACATCAATAGTATGTTTATTCTCTTAGGCTTTCACACCCCACAATAAGGAAAGAAAAGATATTTATGTCAGCTTTTATAGGAATGCCCAATCATTTCTTGGGAAAGCCCATTGGTTGGAATAACTTTGATAGAGTTAGCTTAGATGGTATCACGTATAAATACATTTATTAGAGCTTTGAATTTTTAGGTAAATTTTGATTGCATGTAATGCTGTTAATTGGTTTCTTGTGGTTTGCGCATTTTAAAATTTCTTGGTGTTTGAGTATGAGATATTAGATTATGAATTCTGCTCATTTAAGAGTTGTTTTTGTGCAAAATTATGAATGCATTTTTCCCTTCTCTGTAGCAATGAGAAAGTTGCAACTGCATCAATGGAGGCAATAAAGAAGTTAGCTGGCTTTCCAAAAGGCATTGTAAGGATTTGGCTACTATTATTTTGATAAGTTAGTCTAATTTCTAACAATTGAAGTTAATGAGCGTTAATTTAATTACTAATCGTGTGATGCAAATTTTATGAAGGACATCATTTTTCCAGCTAATAATGATGAAGCTACACACCTTGGAAACTTAGCAGCCCGAAGTTCATCTCTGGTATGAGAATTGGTGACTTGTGTTAGATTAAATCCTTTGTAATTTGGGCATGACAAATTTTAATAATTATGAAGATTATCAAAATTTTAGCTTGTATTCATGGATGTAATTGTGGAGCCCTGTAAGTTTTGTTGATTGCTTTAAGCCATCTAAACATTTTTTTCGGTTCTGTTAAGTTTTTCAGTGTACAAACGTCAGCTTCAGTGTTTTCTTTGTGATTCAACAAGTTGTTCGAGCAGCCTTTTGAATTTTGAGACTGATGTTGGTGGCAAGTAACTTTGGTACTGATCTTAATGATGTAGTCATGTAACTTTTCAGGGACGTGTTCGTGTTTTATCTTTGATAGTGAAGCTATTCTCAGTTTCATGCTCTGTGGCATCAGTTATATACAATTCAAATTTGCTTAGTCTAATGGAGGCAGGAATCAGCAATACAGATGATACCCTTGCAACTTTAAGCATTATGGAGCTCCTGTATGAGGTTGGCTGTTTTATGTTGATAAAGATTTTCTCTCTCCTATGTGTGTATCTCCACTCATTGTCTAGTTTGTATATGTTGAGCTGACTTCTCTGTATGAAGAATTTCTGTCTGGACAAGTCAGCTGTGCTAGCTCTTAACGGTGACATATGTTGACAGATTCCCTTTAACTGTAGTTACTTTTTTCTTTCTCTAGTTGTGATGCAAATGCTTATTTTGAAGTGCAAGTCACAGTTATTGCATATTAGACTGGAGTAGAAGTGATGCCTGTTATATATTTCAATTTTCCGTGTTATTACCATTTTGTTAAAGTAGGTTTCTTGTATGTATATTTCTGTTACATGAGCTATCAAATTAGGTGAAGTCTGCTATATTTGGTATTGTTATATGAGATTAATAAGTGAAACAAAGGAATTTCCCACATAAGTGATAATGCTTGATTTAATATTCTTTGTTATTTTATAATTCAAAACTCTGTCTTTTTTAATTTGTTTTTGTTATGTGTGCTTAATGATAAAGTTAGCAGAGATCCAGCATGGTGCAGAATTCTTGTCTAGGACCACCCTTCTTCAACTACTTTGTTCTATCATTGGGTACTCGAGAGAGAATCTTTCTTCACTCTAGCTTTTAGAATCTCTTATAGGCTTGTTGAATTAATTTTTTTGTTCCCATGTTATCTTTGGTAGCAATTCAGCTATGGAAGCAATTTTAAGAGCAAGAGCAATGATGATAAGTGGAAGGCTTCTATCCAATGAGAATGCATGGATATTTATTGATGAATTTAGTGAGACTTTTTCTTTCTCCTGAAGCTCCAGATTTTGATGAATCACAGTATTTAAGAAGTGTTGGACAATGGTCTGTGATGTCCTAATTTTCTTCCCATTTCAGGCATTTATACTGTGATTTCAGCAATTGATGGAAGACTAGGGCTTTTGGAAAGTCAAGATACTGATGAATGTGAATCTGCACTAGAAGCGTTGGGTCAAATAGGTTCATGTAAGTATGCTTCTAGCTACTATAGACTAAGAAGATAACAACCATGCGCATACGTGCTGAAGCAAATTTATTTGTTGTATTTGTGATCTTTACTTAATCACTTCTTTGCAAGTTGACTAATTTTAAACACGGCTTCAGTGATATTGACTGCATGAATAAATAGCTGCCTCTGCTTGAGTTTGAAATCCAATGTGTCGGATGATTCTGCTCATTGATGATGAGCAAATGCTCATTCCTATCTGGGGTTTGTGTTCACACTCCATGTATCCCATTTCAGCCTGGACCTTATTTTAGTTACTGTTATCAATAGACTTTCCTGTTACTTTTTTAGCGTTTGGGAAACCTATTCAGGCCTATAGTTGCTTCCTGTATTTGGTTGGAAAGAATTCTTGTGATGAGTAACTCAAAGAAAAACAAGTTGCAATATTAAATTGTTTCTTTTTTTTTTTTTTGTTTTTAATTTTTATCATTATGTGTGGATGGTAGCTTTTGTTGGTTGGATCTTCTGAGTTTTGCAATAGGTCTTGGGGATTGAATCCCTTTCAACCTGTTGGAGTTGTTTCAGATATATGAGTTTGGGAAAAATGATAAAAATTATTGGAAAAAATTGTTGGTTTTGGGAACAAATGGACATCTAGTTTTCTGAGCTTTATCTTTTACAAATGGTATTAGAAATTTTTAAACTGCTTGCTTAATCCAAAAAGTTTTATACCTGTTAAGCTAATCATTTGATCTAAAAGTTTAACGTATTAAATAAGGACCAGAGATAAACGCTTCATCAAGTCCACTGGCATGTAATGCGGCCATGCTCAGTTTCATACAAACATATGTGATACCAAATACCAATACAAATGCACTGTAGATGCTCTCACTTGAGTCATGACATGTAACAGTTTTGTTTTAATATTTTGTTAACATTTGATCATATTTCGGAGTTTTGCTCTCATATTATGTCAACATTTGATCCAAAAGTTTAAGCTATAAGATAAAAGGGTCTAGACTTAGTTTTAAGCTCTCCAAAACATCTTTTATTTCCTTCAACTGATTTGTGTTGCTTTCAGCCGTTCAAGGGGCTACATTATTACTCTTGAGTGTGCCACCTGCTGGAAGACATGTGATTGATGCTGCCTTTGATAAGCAGGGGCGTGGTAAGCAGTTGGTGAGTGCATCAGATCCTTTTAATTTATCCCTCTATTGTTTGTGGTCGCATGTAGATATAAGAGGATTTTTCAAATAAAAAACACGGGATGAAATTGATAAGACATTCATGTAAATTCTAATGAAAGTAGGAGCATAGGAAAGGTGATTTTCTCACAACAATAATGACCTCAATTTCTGTGGACTGGTTGGTTTTTCCAACTTCTTGTTGGTGTTACACTGTGTTGGTACCTCGTCTCCCTGTAGCAATACTACTTCTTGACTCAATACTGCAACTCCACATTTCCTCCACTGGAGCCGTAACCTGCACTCACAATTCCTCAACCACACAAACTAATACACGGAATGAATGAAGAGAATGTGTTATGATTAATATTGATTGGTGACAAGAGTATATTCTGAATATCCAGACATTTAGCCAGTAAAAGGGAATCAACAAAACTCCCTCCCCATGCTTAGCATTTGAGAGCTCAGCTCTCTCCTTCTAGTGATTTCCTTCTTGATTCTCTGCTGCCCTTGTTCTCTTCCTCATTCAGTTTTATTCAGCTCATTTCCCTTCTTTGCACGTTGCTTTCATCTTCAAGTGGTTCTGCTTTCCCATGGGTGAGTGACATCTGTGTGTTTCCAGGTTGCTGCCTTGAATGTGTGCCATCTCTATTCCCAATCTTTTCCTTCTTGCAGTTATTCTTATGGGTGACATATACGTAGGTCCTAAAAGACTGGCACACTGCCTGTGAAATAATCTGATCTAATGTCCTTATTTACCTGCGTGAAATAACTTGGTATAAACTTGAGCCTTATGATCTTTTGGCTTATTGGAGCATTACATCACTATTGATCAAACTGATCACTGGTCTGGGAGATTAAGGAGTCAAGGAATTAGACAACAGTAGCATTGGAATAGATGTCACAAGGAAAAGATATGGACATCATATGCTGCATAGCTTTATACATTATAAGTTCTTAGTGTTTTACTGGACCTTGTGGTACACCTAATTTTACTATGAACAATATGTTTAAGTGTAGCTGAATGAATCTTTGAAATAGAATAACTAAATCCTCCTGGTTGTGAACAGAGCATGAAATATAGAATAATGTATCCTAGGCATTATGAATTAAACTGGCTCTTGGAAATGTGCCCAAGTGATTTTGTATAAAATATTCTACGAAGCTTCCAGTTGCTGTGCCATTTTTTTTTATTCCCTTGTATACATAAATTAGATGATTCGTGATTGAAAATCAGGCTGCTCTGCATGCTCTTGCAAATATAGCTGGAGAACCTAGAGCAGAACACGACATGATTCTTAACAGTAATGCCGAAGAAGGCCTTCGACGGTTGATATATGAAGCATCATCCAGGAGTTTGAAGCTGACACCATCAGTAAGCCTTCTACTTTTCCAGTCCATCAATAGTACTTGTCTTTCTGCTCGTTATTGGAATAATTTGACAAATTTAAATGTCTTTCACTTTAGGGGACTGTTAAACATCCCTGTAATTCAAATTGAGTGTATGCTGTGGTTGCATTGGACAATAAGCTTCCAAATTTGCTCTGGGAGCTGGTGGGCTGTAGCACACCATTGCACTGTTAAATAATGAAAATTATGGTTATAAATCATTTAAATGCACATTCTGCGGTCTTTGTTTAAATACATTTATTCATATTTTTTTCTTAGTCATTATACTCTACCCAAATGGAAGCTCTATATAGTTTTGTGGTACAACTGCAGGGGCTATACTTATCAGTTCTTCAACAAGCTGCTGAAATCCGTTTGGCGGTAAGACTTTCATATACGCAATGTTTGAATTTACATTTTCACAATATCTTTTTTCTGATGCAAACAAGAAAATTTACTGATAACAAGAAACCATACTGGGAAGTCAGGTGGATTAGGCAATCCAAATTGGGAAACTCATAAGAACCTTCTTTTCTTTTCCAAGGAACCAAGTAATTTGGGACTATATTGACAAAATTTTATATGCTTCAGCTTGCAAGTCAATCTACTTGTGTCTGGTGGATCTTGTTTGTGCTTTAGTTTGCTTAGCTTAATCAAAGATATTTGATATGGCACTATAATGAAATATTTTCAGGGATATCGAATGATAACTGGGTTGGTGGTTCGGCCTTGGTGCTTGATGGAGATTTGCTCAAAACTAGAGATTATAGATATAGTAACTGATGCAACTACAGAATCGACAAAAATAGGTCTATTTTCAGCACCATGTTTTTGTTATTATAATAATCTTGATGTTGGATGTTTGAGTGTTCTCTTTGATCATCACTCCCAATCCCTTATTGTCAGGTATGGAAGCTAGATATAATTGTTGCAAGGCAATCTATAAGGCTTTCATATCAAGCAAACTCATCAGTGACCCTACTCTCGCCGTGATTGCTGGAAAGGTTAGATCTCTATCTAGTGTATTCTTGTGGTCTTTATTCTACTTTTCACATCTCATCTCCCTCAATGACACCCATGAAATTTGCTTGCTTGTGTAGTTGGAGGAAGCTGTGAGAAGAGGGCCATATCTAGCAAGAAAGCAACATGAAACACAACCTGTAGTGATGACAGCTGATAGGTTTTAGATTCCTGCATCTTTTTCTAGGTTGACTCCGAACTAAAAGGCCTTAATAAACTTTCACTGTGTACAAGTTGGGATTTCCACCTCTTGGTTGACATTCAATTTGCTGAGATTAAACTGGCATCTCTTGCGGAATGTGTTCCATTCATCAAGCAAAATGGCAAAAATATTTAGAAGCTTATACATAGTTTAAAATTTGAGTGGCATTTTAAGGGTCGAAGAACAAAGAAAATATAAAATACCTTTCTTTAGGGGTGGATATGAGTTAAACCGAGTTTGAATTTGGGTAAGCTTGAGTTCGTTTTGACTTGAAAAAATCAAGTTCGAGTTTAAGTTCAAATTCGATAAGTTTTTTTTTAAAATTAGTTTAAGTACGACTCAGTTTAAAAAGATTCGAATTTAAGATTGGTATTTTGGTAGAATAGTTATGGTATTTTTAATATATAGCTCTTATATTCGAGTTCAAATTTAATCCAAACTTTTTTAATGATTTATATATATAGTGTGCACAAATTACTATATAATTAATTATGTGAGAGCACTAATTAACCGCATAAATGGATGCTCTCTGTGCTTAAAATAGATATTTTTTGGTAAGCTACTGAAAAAGATTTAAAAATAGAGAATATAAAGTTATTTTGAATATTAGGAAAAAAAAAGAAAACCTTTTTGCATTCTTTAGATGTGATTTAAAAGGATAAATATTTCCATCTTGTTAAAACGACAATGGTCCCTGGGACCTTGAATATAAACGACTTGTCATTTTTCTGAGGAGGAGGCGGGGATAATACTATTCACCATTGCGCTTGGCCAGTATTACCATGCCCGTTCTTCAGAGTGGATAAACAAATAGGAAGAAACTGTGTCCTGGAAGAGATGGCGAGTGCAATCAACTGCTTATCCTCATCTTGTTTGAACATTCAGTCCAAATTCAAAAGCCTTTCCCTCAATACCTACTCTTCTCGTCCCCCTTTCGCCTCCTTTAGTTTCTCCGCTAATCTCTCTCATAATGCCTTCTCCAAAGGTAATGTCTTATCACTAATGACTCCATGCGCCCGTCTTTCTGTTTCTGTTCCGTTTGCTGGGAAACTCTTTAAGAGAATGTTGGATACTTTTGTTTCATTCTCTGGGGTTTCAAGTGTTGGCAAAAGAAAATACCAATTTCAGTTTAGCCCGGTAGTTGTTGTAGTTGAATAAAGCTAACAAAAATTCTAAATTCTGTTCAGGGGGAACCGTGTTTGGTGGGTTGAGTTGATGTTAGGGGAAGTGTTAATTTTGGATATTTTAGGTGAACCCTATTTCACTATTAGTTCAGTCCAATTTGAAACTTTTTACAACCAAAATAAGTTGATTGTTTTTGTTGGATGCGTTTGAGTGAATTTCCATGTGTTTCGTGGATTTAGGGTCTTTGACAATGAGCACTATTCAAAGGCCAATCCATCATTTAGTTGTATGCGAGGCAGCTCCAAAGGGGAAAGCTGATTCGGCTGCCAAAAGAGCTCGTCAAGCCGAGAAAAGGCGTATTTACAACAAAGCTAGGAAATCCGAAATCAGAACCCGCATGAAGAAGGTATCATTGTTGCAAGCTTGTGTTTCAGTTTGATTCTATTTGCCTATTCACTCTGTTTTTCTAATATGTTAAAAAAATAGTGTGAATTATGTTGCAAGTGTCTTGTCTCTTGTAGCTTTGAGTACATTTTGGTGTGTTATAGGTGATTGATTGTCTTTTTCTCAGATGTGGGATACCATTTTTCTCCATGTTCGGTTTCTAAAATCATATGATATGCTGGTATTATTTGCTCATTTATATATTTCCTGTTTTTCTGTAATATGAAACACTTCTAGCCTCTTAACCATTGTATTTCAGGACATGGTTGTGTAAGAAACAAGTTTTTTCACCTGCTTATGGCCTCTACATTTCATAATGAATCGAAGAATTTATAAGCTTTCTCCTTCTCACATGTACTTTCAATGAAAGTACATCTCCGTCTAGGGTGGTGCTCTCTTGACCTCAAAATATGGCCATGTTAAGTACTTACTAGGAAATAGTAATTTTTGCATCCTGCTTCTCATCCATCACGGAACGCTAATATTCATGTGCAATTGGGCCTCTTCAAATGTCAGGTTTCTATCATGCACAAGAATTTAGATTAGTTCATAAAGATATTTCTTGATTTATAATAGTAAGAGTCTAGTTTTTCAGGTGGGTGATTATTGTCACAGGACTATGTGTAACTGGTCTCTCTTTTTCTCTCATGTGCTTATCAGTTTATATATGCAGTTGTATGCCTGTTCATTTAAACACTGTTGTATATTGTGTTCACAAATTGCTACTTAGCAAGCTAGAGCAGTCCATCTGAATGGGTAATAGTAAAAGATAAGATGGTTTTCTGTCAGATTATGCTCTTGGAATCTATCCAGCAATCTCATTGTCCTAATAAAAATTTGAATGTTTCATTGATTTGATTTCTCAAGGTTCTTGAAGCACTGGACGGGCTCAGGAAGAAACCTGAGGCACAACCTGAGGAAGTCCTTCCAATTGAGAAGCTGATTGCAGAGGCATATTCAGTGATTGACAAAGCAGTGAAAGTGGGAACACTTCACAGGAATACCGGAGCTCGCAGAAAGTCTCGCCTTGCTAGAAGAAAAAAGGCTGTGGAAATCCACCATGGCTGGTATACCCCAGATGCAGCTCCAGCAGCAACTGCCTAGTCAACAAGGGAGGAGATGTGGGAAATTTCTTCTGTTTTCTTGTTTAGAGATTGTGAACTGTCGACCTTTTTTGTTATCATATAATGTATTACATCTTTTTCCAGGACACATTTTTAATGGCATCTGGAATTATGACTGTCATTAACTTGGCAAAATAATCAAGGCTGGATATCATCATGTTTAGTCCCTCTATCAACAAAATTTTAGGTGTTTTAATCAGTTACGAATTGAAAGAGGAATACAATATAAGTATTAGGTCCATTATGAAAGCTGTTATCTGTTTTTACAAATCTAAAATTACATTGAATAGCATGTTTATGTTAAAGCAAATATCTAAAGACTAATGATTTATGTAAATTATAATAAATCGCTAAGTAAAACAACTAGAGAGTTCCATAACATTTAGCAAATATCTCACCAAAACATTTTTAGCAACATAAAAAATATAATTTGGTGGAATGACTATTACTAGACAATTTCCTAATTTTAAATTTCAAAAGCTAGTTTACTTATTTGTTATTCACCTATGTTAATAAAAAATGTTGTAAAAAGTAAGAATGTCATTTTGTTTTTTGGATGATGCAGTGGTAAGAGTTGTGCGACTGTGCAAAGGGATGGAACGACGGTATAATGATTCAAAAAAAAATAACAAAAATTTTTTGAATTGTTATAAAAAAGGAGGTGAAATTGATCAGAATAGAGTGACAGCGAAATGGTGAGGACTAGATAGAGGGTTGAACATTGGACATGATCAAAGCTAAAAAGACAATATGATGATGCACTGATGTGTGCACAAATACGGAGGTGCAACTATGGATGTGTGTCCTGACAGGCAAAGATGCATCGACAAAGACTTGGAGGAGACATGTGCACAAGTGATTAGGGTGAGAGTAACATAGATGATTCTAAAATTTCTCTTGTTTTTTTTTTCTAAAATCCAATCTCTTAATTAACTAATTATTTCTCAAATTTTGATTTGTATAAACAAAAACTCAAAGGTTTAATCAATGAAAGGCATGATAAGATCTTTACGAAATTAATTCAGTAGTTGTGTATTTTAATCTACTAAATTAATATTACATAATTTATGATTTTAACCTCAATTCTATATCTTTACGGTATAAATAGTAGTGAAAGAAGGTTAAATAAAGCTTGATAGAGGAGGGAAAAACAACAGATTTTTGGTTTTTCCATAAAACAGTTTAAGGTATTTTTGTAAATTTAATAAAACATAAAGACAAATTGAAAATTGAAAATTGTATAATTTCACAGGAGGATAAATGGACTTTTCAAAGTTAAAGGGTGGAAAATGTAATCTCTTCAAAGTTTAGGTGTGAAATTTCAGCCAACTTACTTTTTCTTATTTTTATTTTTTGCTTCACTCTGGTTTCTCTGTCCAGTCATATTCTTTAAAATTTTGGACATTCTTGTCCTACAATTTTGGGAATCTTCTGAATTAAACAACAGAGAGCTGCTTTAGTGCTTTATTTTATATAGGCCAAAGGACATTTTCCCACGCATAGTTTGAGGCGGGGACAAATTCCCACCCGCTTAAGTTTAAAAGCCCAAAGTCCCACCTTTCATCCAATTTTCCGTCTAATTTCATTAACCCATTAGATGAAATGACCAAAATGCCCTTATTAATAAAAAAATATATTAAAAATTATAAAAAATTTAAATAATATTTAAATATATTAAAAATTATAAAAATTTAAA
>JAJEJH010000265.1:129905-286532 GCA_026122585.1 Anacardium occidentale
CTTTTTCTTTTGCTGTTTGTTCAGGCTTTTGTACAAGTAGGTCTGAAAGCAAACTCTCAGTTAGTCAGATGTTTGGCCTGCAACACTGTGAGTTCATGTGTAATGTATAAAATTTTACTTTGATATTGCTGATAACAGGGGCACCAGTTTGTTGGATGTTTTATGCAATGAAGCTCTATATTCATTGTTGCTTCTATTTTTCAGTTCTGTTGAAGCAATGTTTGAAAAGTAAATTATAATTGCATTTGAATGTTTCGCTCCTATTGCAATAGTCATTTGGTGAATTCACTCCATTCTTCATCAAGTTCATCCCTGTGTTAGAATTGTTGATGAATTAAGATATACCTTGCTCCCTTAGCATATCGTTCCTATCCATTTTGATAAAACAAAAACAAAAATATCCTTCCTAGAAGGCCTTTATTCTAGGTACATGAACTAGAAAAATACATAAATAAAAGAAAGAGATCTAGATTATTTTTAGCTTAGAGTAAGCACATGATTTGGTATGATTGCTCTTGCATGATTGCCATTGATTGGGCATATCATTCTATACTTATGGGAAAGGAAAATGAGTAGTTTATACTTTAGTAGCTACTGTTTCACTGGCTTTTCAAGAAATTGACTATTTTGAGGCATCTTTCACTATTTTTGATGGTATTTATGGTTCTACCTTTTTTGTAGCTAGTTCCCATCAATGCTCCCTTTTTATTCGAGTTTCTTGTCAGTGCTGTTTCAAGTCCAAGAATGTTACTAGTATGGAACAATTTGTCGTCAACTTACTAAATAGGATTGATAATTTGGTGCAACTTATGATGGCTTGATAATATGTATACATCTTGTTTAATTATGTGCTTCATTGGTAATGGATGATTCCATGTCACTGTTACTAATTTCCTGTACTGTGATGCTGATCAAATATCAGGTTTCTTGCCTTCTGGATATTTCTGGTGAAGAGACTCATGCTATAGAGTTGATCGTTGACTTTGAGATATATCCACTATTGCTAGATTGCCTGATTGATGGGTAAGAAATGATTTTTATCAAGTCACGGTTTAATAGGTCTTTCAATTCTTTGTGATAGGAAAATTTGGTTTTTTAATCTCTTTTTCTAAGGAAAATGAGAAGGCCTTAGCACTCCGGTGAAGCAAAATCGGGTTATAAAGTTCAGTGCACCTTTTTAATCAAGACCATAGTATTTCTTGTGTCATAATTTGGTTACAGTATCTGATAACTTGATCAAGCATAGATTATATACACATAACCTGATTGGTATGCCTAGATGTTATGTTCCATGATAATTGTTTTGTTGCTTGTTATGAACAAAATAGCGCTTGCAGAAATTTATGTGGTACAAACCAGTTTCATCCCTGGAATAAATAGATTAATATATGATTGTTTTAAATAAAGTAGAATTTATTTGCTTAGCACGTTTTCTTTCCCATCGATCACCTGTTGGGTTTCTCAACTCTGCCTTGAAGGTGGCAAATTTGTTGATCATGCTTATCCTTGTTTCCTTCGGTATATTTTTTTTTGGTGGTCTCTTGTAGTTAGTCCTCAGCTAGTGTTTTTCTTGTCCTAGTATTTATTCCTTATGTAAGGACAAGATAAGAAAGTTTTTATGCTTATCTTTTGAGTAATTTTGTCTTGAGAAATAATTATGTCCAAGTTTATTAGTTATAGAAAACATCAATAGTATGTTTATTCTCTGAGGCCTTCACACCCCACAATAAGGAAAGAAAAGATATTTATGTCAGCATACATAGGAATGCCCAATCATTTCTTGGGAAAGCTCATTGGTTGGAATAACTTTGATAGAGTTAGCTTAGACGGTATCACATATAAATATATTTATTAGAGCTTTGAATTTTTAGGTAAATTTTGATTGCATGTAATGCTGTTAATTGCTTTCTTGTGGTTTGTGCATTTTAAAATTTCTTGGTGTTTGAGGATGAGATATTAGATTATGAATTCTACTCATTTAAGAGTTGTTTTTGTGCAAAATCATGAATGCATTTTTCCCTTCTCTGTAGCAATGAGAAAGTTGCAACTGCAGCAATGGAGGCAATAAAGAAGTTAGCTGGCTTTCCAAAAGGCATTGTAAGGATTTGGCTACTATTATTTTGATATGTTAGTCTAATTTCTAATAATTGAAGTTAATGAGCGTTAATTTAATGACTAATCGTGTGATGCAAATTTTATGAAGGACATCATTTTTCCAGCTAATAATGATGAAGCTACACACCTTGGAAACTTAGCAGCCCGAAGTTCATCTCTGGTATGAGAATTGGTGACTTGTGTTAGATTAAATCCTCTGTAATTTGGGCATGACAAATTTTAATAATTATGAAGATTATCAAAATTTAAGCTTGTATTCATGGACGTAATTGTGGAGCCCTGTAAGTTTTGTTGATTGCTTTAAGCCATCTAAACATTTTTTCCAGTTCTGTTAAGTTTTTCAGTGTACAAACGTCAGCTTCAGTGTTTTCTCTGTGATTCAACAAGTTGTTCGAGCAGCCTTTTGAATTTTGAGACTGATGTCGGTGGCAAGTAACTTTGGTACTGATCTTAATGATGTAGTCATGTAACTTTTCAGGGACGTGTTCGTGTTTTATCTTTGATAGTGAAGCTATTCTCAGTTTCATGCTCTGTGGCATCAGTTATAGACAATTCAAATTTGCTTAGTCTGATGGAGGCAGGAATCAGCAATACAGATGATACCCTTGCAACTTTAAGCATTATGGAGCTCCTGTATGAGGTTGGCTGTTTTATGTTGATAAAAATTTTCTCTTTCCTACGTGTGTATCTCCACTTATTGTCTAGTTTGTATATGTTGAGCTCTTAACGGTGACATATGTTGACAGATTCCCTTTAACTGTAGTTACTTTTTTCTTTCTCTAGTTGTGATGCAAATGCTTATTTTGAAGTGCAAGTCACAGTTATTGCATATTAGACTGGAGTAGAAGTGATGCCTGTCATATATTCCAATTTTCCGTGTTATTACCATTTTGTTAAAGTAGGTCTCGTGTATGTATATTTCTGTTACATGAGCTATCAAATGAGATGAAGTCTGCTATATTTGGTATTATTATATAAGATTAATAAGTGAAACAAAGGAATTTCCCACATAAGTGATAATGCTTGATTTAATATTCTTTGTTATTTTATAATTCAAAACTTTGTCTTTTTTAATTTGTTTTTGTTATGTGTGCTTAATGATAAAGTTAGCAGAGGTCCAGCATGGTGCAGAATTCTTGTCTAGGACCACCCTTCTTCAACTACTTTGTTCTATCATTGGGTACTCGAGAGAGAATCTTTCTTCACTCTAGCTTTTAGAATCTCTTATATGCTTGTTGAATTAATTTTTTTGTTCCCATGTTATCTTTGGTAGCAATTCAGCTATGGAAACAATTTTAAGAGCAAGAGCAATGATGATAAGTGGAAGGCTTCTATCCAATGAGAATGCATGGATGTTTATTGATGAATCTAGTGAGACTTTTTCTTTCTCCTGAAGCTCCAGATTTTGATGAATCACAGTATTCAAGAAGTGTTGGACAATGGTCTGTGATGTCCTAATTTTCTTCCCATTTCAGGCATTTATACTGTGGTTTCAGCAATTGATGGAAGACTAGGGTTTTTGGAAAGTCAAGATACTGATGAATGTGAATCTGCACTAGAAGCGTTGGGTCAAATAGGTTCATGTAAGTATGCTTCTAGCTACTATAGACTAATAAGATAACAACCATGTGCATACGTGCTGAAGCAAATTTATTTGTTGTATTTGTGATCTTTACTTAATCACTTCTTTGCAAGTTGACTAATTTTAAACACGGCTTCAGTGATATTGACTGCATGAATAAATAGCTGCCTCTGCTTGAGTTTGAATTCCAATGTGTCGGATGATTCTGCTCATTGATGATGAGCAAATGCTCATTCCTATCTGGGGTTTGTGTTCACACTCCATGTATCCCATTTCAGCCTGGGCCTTATTTTAGCTACTGTTATCAATAGACGTTCCTGTTACTTTTTTAGCATTTGGGAAACCTATTCAGGCCTATAGTTGCTTCCTGTATTTGGTTGGAAAGAATTCTTGTGATGAGTAACTCAAAGAAAAACAAGTTGCAATATTAAATTGTTTCTCTTTTTTTTTTTTTTTTAAATTTTTATCATTATGTGTGGATTGTAGCTTTTGTTGGTTGGATCTTCTGAGTTTTGCAATAGGTCTTGGGGATTGAAACCCTTTCAACCTGTTGGAGTTGTTTTAGATATATGAGTTTCGGAAAAATGGTAAAAATTATGTGAAAAAATTGTTGGTTTTGGGAACATATGGACATCTAGTTTTCTGAGCTTTATCTTTTGCACATGGTATTAGAAATTTTTAAACTGCTTGCTTAATCCAAAAAGTTTTATACCTGTTAAGCTAATCATTTGCTCTAAAAGTTTAACGTATTAAATAAGGACAAGAGATAAACGCTGCATCAAGTCCACTGGCATGTAATGCGGCCATGCTCAGTTTCATACAAACATATGTGATACCAAATACCAGTACAAATGCCCCATAGATGCTATCACTTGAGTCATGATGTGGAACAGTTTTGTTTTAATATTTTGTTAACATTTGATCATATTTCGGAGTTTTGCTCTCATATTATGTCAACATTTGATCCAAAAGTTTAAGCTATAAGATATAAGGGTCTAGACTTAGTTTTAAGCTCTCCAAAACATCTTTTATTTCCTTCAACTGATTTGTGTTGCTTTCAGCCGTTCAAGGGGCTACATTATTACTCTTGAGTGTGCCACCTGCTGGAAGACATGTGATTGATGCTGCCTTTGATAAGCAGGGGCGTGGTAAGCAGTTGGTGAGTGCATCAGATCCTTTTAATTTATCCCTCTATTGTTTGTGGTTGCACATAGATATAAGAGGATTTTTCAAATAAAAAACACAGGGGATGAAATTGATAAGATATTCATGTAAATTCTAATGAAAGTAGGAGCATAGGAAAGGTGATTTTCTCACAACAATAATGACCTCAATTTATGTGGACTGGTTGGTTTTTCCAACTTCTTGTTGGTGTTGCACTGTGTTGGTACCTGGTCTCCCTGTAGCAATACTACTTCTTGACTCAATACTGCAACTCCACACTTCCTCCACCGGAGCCGTAACCTGCACTCACAATTCCTCAACCACACAAACTAATACACGGAATGAATGAAGAGAATGTGTTATGATTAATATTGATTGGTGACAAGAGTATATTCTGAATATCCAGACATTTAGCCAGTAAAAGGGAATCAACAAAACTCCCTCCCCATGCTTAGCATTTGAGAGGTCAGCTCTCTCCTTCTTTGCACGTTGCTTTCCTTCTTGATTCTCTGCTGCCCTTGTTCTCTTCCTCATTCAATTTTATTCAGCTCATCTCCCTTCTTTGCACGTTGCTTTCATCTTCAAGTGGTTCTGCTTTCCCATGGGTGAGTGACATCTGTGTGTTTCCAGGTTGCTGCCTTGAATATGTGCCATCTCTATTCCCAATCTTTTCCTTCTTGCAGTTATTCTTATGGGTGACATATACATAGGTCTTAAAAGACTGGCACACTGCCTGTGAAATAATCTGATCTAATGTCCTTATTTACCTGCGTGAAATAACTTGGTATAAACTTGAGCCTTATGATCTTTTGGCTTATTGGAGCATTACATTACTATTGATCAAACTGATCACTGGTCTGGGAGATTAAGGAGTCAAGGAATTAGACAACAGTAGCATTGGAATAGATGTCACAAGGAAAAGATATGGACATCATATGCTGCATAGCTTTATACATTATAAGTTCTTAGTGTTTTACTGGACCTTGTGGTACACCTAATTTTACTATGAACAATATGTTTTAAGTGTAGCTGAATGAATCTTTGAAATGGAATAACTAAATCCTCCTGGTTGTGAACAGAGCATGAAATATAGAATGATGTATCCTAGGCATTATGAATTGAATGGCTCTTGGAAATGTGCCAAGTGATTTTGTATAAAATATTCTACAAAGCTTCCAGTTGCTGTGCCCTTTTTTTTATTCCCTTGTATATATAAATTAGATGATTCGTGATTGAAAATCAGGCTGCTCTGCATGCTCTTGCAAATATAGCTGGAGAACCTCGAGCAGAACACGACATGATTCTTAACAGTAATGCCGAAGAAGGCCTTCGACGGTTGATATATGAAGCATCATCCAGGAGTTTGAAGCTGACACCATCAGTAAGCCTTCTACTTTTCCAATCCATCAATAGTACTTGTCTTTCTGCTCGTTACATTGGAATAATTTGACAAATTTAAATGTCTTTCACTTTAGGGGACTGTTAAACATCCCTGTAAGTAAATGCTGTGGTTGCATTGGACAATAAGCTTCCAAATTTGCTCTGGGAGCTGGTGGGCTGTAGCACACCATTGCACTGTTAAATAATGAAAATTATAGTTATGAATCATTTAAATGCACATTCTGCGTCTTTGTTTAAATACATTTATTCATATTTTTTTTCTTAGTCATTATACTCTACCCAAATGGAAGTTCTATATAGTTTTGTGGTACAACTGCAGGGGCTGTACTTATCAGTTCTTCAACAAGCTGCTGAAATCCGTTTGGCGGTAAGACTTTCATATACGCAATGTTTGAATTTACATTTTCACAATATCTTTTTTCTGATGCAAACAAGAAAATTTACTGATAACAAGAAACCATACTGGGAAGTCAGGTGGATTAGGCAATCCAAATTGGGAAACTCATAAGAACCTTCTTTTCTTCTCCAAGGAACCAAGTAATTTGGGACTATATTGACAAAACTTTATATGCTTCAGCTTGCAAGTCAATCTACTTGTGTCTGGTGGATCTTGTTTGTGCTTTAGTTTGCTTAGCTTAATCAAAGATATTTGATATGGCACTATAATGAAATATTTTCAGGGATACCGAATGATAACTGGGTTGGTGGTTCGGCCTTGGTGCTTGATGGAGATTTGCTCAAAACCAGAGATTATAGATATAGTAACTGATGCAACTACAGAATCGACAAAAATAGGTCTATTTTCAACACCATGCTTTTGTTATTATAATAATCTTGATGTTGGATGTTTGAGTATTCTCTTTAATCATCACTCCCAATCACTTATTGTCAGGTATGGAAGCTAGATATAATTGTTGCAAGGCAATCTATAAGGCTTTCATATCAAGCAAACTCATCAGTGACCCTACTCTCGCCGTGATTGCTGGAAAGGTTAGATCTCTATCTAGTGTATTCTTGTGGTCTTTATTCTACTTTTCACATCTCATCTCCCTCAATGACACCCATGAAATTTGCTTGCTTGTGTAGTTGGAGGAAGCTGTGAGAAGAGGGCCATATCTAGCAAGAAAGCAACATGAAACACAACCTGTAGTGATGACAGCTGATAGGTTTTAGATTCCTGCATCTTTTTCTAGGTTGACTCCGAACTAAAAGGCCTTAATAAACTTTCACTGTGTACAAGTTGGGATTTCCACCTCTTCGTTGACATTCAATTTGCTGAGATTAAACTGGCATCTCTTGCGGAATGTGTTAATATTTAGAAGCTTATACATAGTATAAAATTTAAGTGGCATTTTAAGGGTTGAAGAACAAAGAAAATATAAAATACCCTTCTTTAGAGGTGGATATGAGTTAAACCGAGTTTGAATTTGGGTAAGCTTGAGTTCGTTTTGACTTGAAAAGTCAAGTTCGAGTTTAAGTTTAAATTCGATAAGTTTTATTTTTAAATTAGCTTAAGTATGACTCAGTTTAAAAAGATTCGAGTTTAAGATTGGTATTTTGGTAGAATAGTTATGTTATTTTTAATATATAGCTCTTATATTCGAGTTCAAATTTAATCTAAACTTTTTTAATGATTTATATATATAGTGTGCACAAATTACTATATAATTAATTATGTGAGAACACTAATTAACCGCATAAATGGATGTTTTCTGTGCTTAAAATAGATATTATTTGGTAAGCTACCGAAATAGATTTAAAAATAGAGAATATAAAGTTATTTTGAATATTAGGAAAAAAAAAGAAAACCTTTTTGCATTCTTTAGATGTGATTTAAAAGGATAAATATTTCCATCTTGTTAAAACGACAATGGTCCCTGGGACCTTGAATATAAACGACTTGTCATTTTTCTGAGGAGGAGGCGGAGATAATACCATTCATCATTGCGCTTGGCCAGTCTTGCCCATTCCCGTTCTTCTGAGGGGATAAATAAATAGAAAGAAACTGTCCTGGAAGAGATGGCGAGTGCAATCAACTGCTTATCCTCATCTTGTTTGAACATTCAGTCCAAATTCAAAACCCTTTCCCTCAATACCTACTCTTCTCGTCCTCCTTTCGCCTCCCTTAGTTTCTCCGCTAATCTCTCTCATAATGCCTTCTCCAAAGGTAATGTCTTATCACTAATGACTCCATGCGCCCGTCTTTCTGTTTCTGTTCCGTTTGCTGGGAAACTCTTTAAGAGAATGTTGGATACCTTTGTTTCATTCTCTGGGGTTTCAAGTGTTGGCAAAAGAAAATACCAATTTCAGTTTAGCCCGGTAGTTGTTGTAGTTGAATAAAGCTAACAAAAATTCTAAATTCTGTTTAGGGGGAACCGTGTTTGGTGGGTTGAGTTGATGTTAGGGGAAGTGTTAATTTTGGATATTTTAGGTGAACCCTATTTCACTATTAGTTCAGTCCAATTTGAAACTTTTTACAACCAAAATAAGTTGATTGTTTTTGTTGGATGCGTTTGAGTGAATTTCCATGTGTTTCGTGGATTTAGGGTCTTTGACAATGAGCACTATTCAAAGGCCAATCCATCATTTAGTTGTATGCGAGGCAGCTCCAAAGGGGAAAGCTGATTCGGCTGCCAAAAGAGCTCGTCAAGCCGAGAAAAGGCGTATTTACAACAAAGCTAGGAAATCCGAAATCAGAACCCGCATGAAGAAGGTATCATTGTTGCAAGCTTGTGTTCAGTTTGATTAAATTTGCCTATTCACTCTGTTTTTCTAATATGTTAAAAAAATAGTGTGAATTATGTTGCAAGTGTCTTGTCTCTTGTAGCTTTGAGTACATTTTGGTGTGTTATAGGTGATTGATTGTCTTTTTCTCAGATGTAGGATACCATTTTTCTCCATGTTCGGTTTCTAAAATCATATGATATGCTGGTATTATTTGCTCATTTATATATTTCCTGTTTTTCTGTAATATGAAACACTTCTAGCCTCTTAACCATTGTATTTCAGGACATGGTTGTGTAAGAAACAAGTTTTTTCACCTGCTTATGGCCTCTACATTTCATAATGAATCGAAGAATTTATAAGCTTTCTCCTTCTCACATGTACTTTCAATGAAAGTACATCTCCGTCTAGGGTGGTGCTCTCTTGACCTCAAAATATGGCCATGTTAAGTACTTACTAGGAAATAGTAATTTTTGCATCCTGCTTCTCATCCATCACGGAGCGCTAATATTCATGTGCAATTGGGCCTCTTCAAATGTCAGGTTTCTATCATGCACAAGAATTTAGATTAGTTCATAAAGATATTTCTTGATTTATAATAGTAAGAGTCTAGTTTTTCAGGTGGGTGATTATTGTCACAGGACTATGTGTAACTGGTCTCTCTTTTTCTCTCATGTGCTTATCAGTTTATATATGCAGTTGTATGCCTGTTCATTTAAACACACTGTTGTATATTGTGTTCACAAATTGCTACTTAGCAAGCTAGAGCAGTCCATCTGAATGGGTGATAGTAAAAGATAAGATGGTTTTCTGGCAGATTATGCTCTTGGAATCTATCTAGCAATCTCATTGTCCTAATAAAAATTTGTATGTTTTCATTGATTCGATTTCTCAAGGTTCTTGAAGCACTGGACGGGCTCAGGAAGAAACCTGAGGCACAACTTGAGGAAGTCCTTCCAATTGAGAAGCTGATTGCTGAGGCATATTCGGTAATTGACAAGGCAGTGAAAGTGGGAACACTTCACAGGAATACCGGAGCTCGCAGAAAGTCTCGCCTTGCTAGAAGAAAAAAGGCTGTGGAAATCCACCATGGCTGGTATGCCCCAGATGCAGCTCCAGCAGCAACTGCCTAGTCAACAAGGGAGGAGATGTGGGAAATTTGTTCTGTTTTCTTGTTTAGAGATTGTGAACTGTCGACCTTTTTTGTTATCATATAATGTATTACATCTTTTTCCAGGACACATTTTTAATGGCATCTGGAATTATGACTGTCATTAACTTGGCAAAATAATCAAGGCTGGATATCATCATGTTTAGTCCCTTTATCAACAAAATTTTAGGTGTTTTAATCAGTTACGAATTGAAAGAGGAATACAATATAAGTATTAGGTCCATTATGAAAGCTGTTATCTGTTTTGACAAATCTAAAATTACATTGAATAGCATGTTTATGTTAAAGCAAATATCTAGAGACTAATAATTTATGTAAATTATAATAAATCGCTAAGTAAAACAACTAGAGAGTTCCATAACATTTAGTAAATATCTCACCTAAACATTTTTAGCAACATACAAAATTTAATTTGGTGGAATGACTATTACTAGACAATTTCCTAATTTTAAATTTGAAAAGTTAATTTACTTATTTGTTATTCATAGGGCTGGATTCGAACCGAACTTGTTCGGATTCGTTTTTGAGTTTGGTTCGAACGAGCCCAAAACGAGCCGAACCCAAACACGAACACGAACACGAACAGCAATTTTAAAATTTAACGAACACGAGCCCGAATACGAACTATACGAACCGAACACGAATACGAGTCCGAACTTAAAATAATAATTTTTTAATTACATTTTATTAATTATTTGTATTAATTATAATTTTTAATAAATATAAAAACAAATTATACGAACCGAATACGAATACGAATCGAATACGAACTTAATTATATGAACCGAATACGAATATGAACTTTATAAAAAATGTTCGACGAACACAAATACGAATCCGAATCCAAACAGTATAAAACAAGTCCGAACACAAACATGTTACTGTTTACGTTTGATTCGATTCGAATCTAGCCCTAGTTATTCACCAATGTTAATAAAAAATGTTGTAAAAAGTAAGAATGTTATTTTGTTTTTTGGATTATGCAGTGGTAAGAGTTGTGCGACTGTGCAAAGGGATGGAACGACGGTATAATGATTAAAAAAAAAAAAAAAAATAACAAAAACTTTTTGAATTGTTATAAAAAAGGAGGTGAAATTGATCAGAATAGAGTGACAGCGAAATGGTGAGGACTAGATAGAGGGTTGAACATTGGACATGATCAAAGCTAAAAAAACAACATGATGATGCACTGTTGTGTGCACAAATATGGAGGTGCAACTATGGATGTGTGTCCTGACAGGCAAAGATGCATCGACAAAGACTTGGAGGAGACATGTGCACAAGTGATTAGGGTGAGCGTAACATAGATGATTCTAAAATTTCTCTTTTTCTTTTTTTTTTTCTAAAATCCAATCTCTTAATTAACTAATTATTTCTCAAATTTTGATTTGTATAAACAAAAACTCAAAGGTTTAATCAATGAAAGGCATGATAAGATCTTTACGAAATTAATTCAGTAGTTGTGTATTTTAATCTACTAAATTAATATTACATAATTTATGATTTTAACCTCAATTCTATATCTTTACGGTATAAATAGTAGTGAAAGAAGGTTGAATAAAGCTTGATAGAGGAGGGAAAAACAACAGATTTTTGGTTTTTCCATAAAACAGTTTAAGGTATTTTTGTAAATTTAATAAAATATAAAGACAAATTGAAAATTGAAAATTGTATAATTTCACAGGAGGGTAAATGGACTTTTCAAAGTTAAAGGGTGGAAAATGTAATCTCTTCAAAGTTTAGGTGTGAAATAATTCAGCCAACTTACTTTTTCTTGTTTTTTTTTTTTGCTTCACCCTGGTTTCTCTGTCCAGTCATATTCTTTAAAATTTTGGACATTCTTGTCCTACAATTTTGGGAATCTTCTGAATTAAACAACAGAGAGCTGCTTTAGTGCTTTATTTTATATATTATTCTGGTGTTTAGATTCTACCATTTTACTGTGGAGGTAGTAGATCAAGTGGATAAATCCAGATCCTAGTCTGTAAAGCTTCAACTTGAAATTATATTTCTGATTTCAAATACAGAGTGAAGAGAGAAATGTCATCTGCTATTCATTTCCTAGCTCTTTCTTGCAAACCAAGAAACCCAGTTCTCACGACCCACCCTTCCTTTACTACTCACTCAACTTCCGATACTTTCAGGTTCCTCAGTGTCTCCACAACACTCTCTCATAATATGTTCTCCAAAGGTTACATCTTTTCCACTTTGCCCATTTCTCTCTTTTGCTATATCTCACCTGCATTTATCTGTGATCTTTATATATAATATATATTTTTCTCTAATCGAACCCAAAAAGTTGACGTCTTTTTGCCAAAAAGATATACAAGTTGGCATTTTTGTTCATGGAAAGTTTCTAAAGTTGACATCTTTTTATGTGAAAACCTGTTTATTTTTCTTAAAATGAAAGAACCCTTTTCACCATATGCAAAATCAAAATCTGGAGTAATGTTTTTCCTTCACAATTGACAGTCAAGTAATGGTTTTGGGTTTAAATATTTTGGTCCCAACAATAACAATCTCAAGTGTAAAATTTTTGGGTTCTGTTCATTGTTTACTTGGTTAGGCGCTTTGTCAACGACCAATGTTGAAAGGCCAATCCGTCAATCTATTATAAGCATGGCCAGAAGATACGCTCCCAACTCTAGGTTGAGAAAGGTATTACCCACTTTTGATTATTCATGTTCTTTTTTCATTGAAAGCAAGAGCTAGTCGGACGGTGAAGTCCAAAATATGATGACAAAAAAAGAGATATGTTTTCGCTTGTTTATTTTATGTCAATTCCTTGGAAATTTGAGCGATCTCTTGCTGTGCTTTTTCTAGCGTATACACCTGACAAGTTTTTTTTTTTTTTTTTTTCTGCCACAGATGAAGAGTAGAAAACGGGGTGGCGATCCGGCGAAGAAAAGGGCGAGGAAGAGGAAGAGGACTGGGAAAAGGAAAGGTAGGGGTGAGACAAAGAAGAAGAAGAATGTAAAAGTAACGAGGCTTGCTTCATCAGCTGGGACAGGATTTTTCTATGCCAAGAAAAAGAATACGAAGAACAAGGGGAAACTTGATATCAAGAAGTATGACCCTAGAATAAAACGCCATGTTAAATTTTCTGAGGTAAGTAGCAGATGATGAAATCCTAGTTTTGGTTAGGGTAGGCTACGTATGCCCTTTTTCTTTTGCTTCTTCAATATGGCATAGCTGTTTTTTTTGGGTTTATTGAAGCCGTTTGCTGCAGGAGGGCGAGTTTTGAAGTGTTTGATTCTACTCACTGTCATGTTTCATATGGACTCATTTCCGGGTTCTGATTTTGCAGTAGGTGTAGACTTCGAAGGTCAACTAAGAATTTGATAAGGTCTGGAGAGCAGCTTGAACAGATAGGAGGGATCATTGTGAGAAAATAAATTTGTCATTCACCAGATGAGGTTAGGTGCTAGAGGTCTCCTCTCTATGTCACAAGACTCCATAGGCATAGTTGAGCTTGATTAATGAATTCTGAAGATCATATTTCTAGGAATTATAATCCTTAAATTATCAGTATTTTTCAAGACCAAAATAGATTGTAAAAGATGTAAAGAAAATACTAAGTCCACTTTTTAAGTCCACTAGGGAAATTAGTTCCAATGTTTCAAGAATTTGGCAACACCATAACATGACATCTATTCATCTAACAGTATTTATGAATCATAAGTCCAGAGACTGCAATACTTGAATTATGCTGCTTCAATCATTTTCTTAGTGAAGGTAAATGTACCTTAAAGTTTGTATGCAGTTTGTATCTTCTTTTCTCTTTTAAGCATAGGCCTCAACAGTTTCTCATTCTTTAATTCACCCGCTTTGTCATGTTCGGATTCCCTCTCTTTCAACTTGATGTTTATGGCTTTCACCAATATCTCAGTTCTTGGCTCGGGTACCATTCCCTTTGATGTCATCTCCTGAAAATAAGATAAAGAATCCTCTATCCTTCCTTTGTCATAGAGCCCATGAATCATAATAGTGTAAGATCGCCGGTCAGGTCCCAACCCCTTCTTCTCCATCTCATCCCAGGTATATTTTACTTTTTCTTCATAATCCCAGTTCATATACAGTTTCAGAATCAGATTGTAAATGTCGCCACTCATCTTGTATCCATTTCTCACCATCCTCTCCAAAACCCCAGAAACTTCTTCAGGTTTCTTCAAGGACTTGAGCAGGTAACTATAAGTTCTTTCATTAGGCAAGCAACTTCCTTTCTTCAGTTCCATTTCATCCAAAAGCTCATACACTTTTTCCATCCTTCGAATCTTGCATAGGTGCTTGATGAGAGAGTTGTATGTAGAGACATTTGGGAGGCAACCACGCTCATTCATCTCCCTGAAAACTTCCAAGGCTTCTGGAATCCTCTTCTTAAAACAAAGTGCATCAATGACAGAACTGCATATAACCACATCTGGTTTGTACCCTTTCTCCCACATTGCTCGATACAACCTCATTGCCGAACCTAATTTCCCTTTCTTTGTCAGAGCATTTATGAAAGTTCCATAAGTAAACAAATCTGGCTCACATTTAGACCCAATAATATCCTTCCAAAACCTTTTCGCCTCATATACGTTACCCAGTACACACCATCCATTGAGAATAATATTCCTTGACTTTATATCAAAACCAAACTCTTTCTTCTTCAACTCGAAAAAGGCCTCTGCATCATCCACATGCTTGTATCTACACAACCACGTCAAAAGAATCTGAAAAGCAACCAGATCATCTTCCATTCCAAATTCTTTCCTCTTATTAAAGATACCAATTGCTTCCTCTACTTTATGTGCAGCGGCGTATCTATGAAGCAGGATTCCAAATGTTCTATCATTTATAAATCCCTTTCTCCGAGACATTTCATCAAACACTTGGATCAACTCATCAAAACGCCGGCTTCTCCCAAGGATGTCAAGCGTCTCATTGTAAACATTACATCCAGGTGAAAAATTACTTCTTATACAGACCCACCTGAAAAAAGTGTAAACCAGCTTCCAATCGAAACGGTTTAAATTAACTACATTTATAACCAAATCATCACTCAGTCTAAGTTCACACTGAGCTAGAGCATTCTCAATGTCTTCTTCTGAGCTAGATCCATGATTCTTTAGAATCTTTTGGACTTTTGACACAATCTCATCATCTGGGTGTTGTTGAAACCTAGTGTATCCACCAGAATCGGGCAGTGAATGAACAAACTGAACGTTTCTGATTCTGTTGAAGAAATTGCTGATGGGATTAACGTAGGGATTTTGGATTTCGTGAGACGCGATTGAGTAATAACAGATCGGTTGTGTCGTGGGTTTGCTTGTGAATTGAATGTAAGGCTTGAATTTATGTTGAAGATTTTCCCGGGAAAATGTTATCAACGGTCGACATTGCCGACGCATTTTGCGTATTTTGCTGGACGAAGCCCTTTTTGAGCCAAAAAACAAACTTATGTCGAAAGTGCTGTTCTGAAAAAAGCACTTATTCTCGAAACGAAAATGTTGGGCTCATGGGCCCTATAGTTAGAGCTGGACCTAGCCTGTCTGGATCGTAGGACCTCAGATTCGAACTAGGGTTGGACCATGTTAATTCCGGATCTAGCCCTCGGCCCCTAATATCGGTTCAGCCCCTGTCGCCCAAGTCCATATTTTCCACTTTTAGGTTGGGAATGTCAAATTAGATATTTTAAAAAAGAATTATATCATTTTCTTTCAAAATAGGCTCTGACTTTCTCTTCTAAAACCATGACAGCTAATTATAGATTGGACTTAGTGGGTGACAGTTGTTAAAGCTCCACGTGTCATAAATGGTAATATATCTAATAAGGCCAAGGGCTAATTTCTACCAAGGTTGATAAAATCTCATTAAAAAATTAAATATTTATTTTTTTAATTTTTTAATATTTTATAACAAATAATTAAAATTTCTGTAATAAAAAATTAAATAATATTTATATTAAAATAAAAATTAATTTAAAAGTAATTAATGAATATTTTTAAAATTTTATATAAATAATTTTTAATGATGAAAATAGTTGGATGTAATTATAAATTCTAGCCCTAATTGAGAAATTAACATTTAAATTATATTTCTATTTCATATAAATTATAAAAAAGGAATGCCAATAAATTTTTTTGTCTTGTTAAGTAATATTAAAAAATTTAATGATTATTATTATCTTCATTAATAACAACGAGTTCGTGTCCTAAAAAAAAAGTTTTTGTTTAATTACATAACCGAGAAAAGCACTTGTTATTCCCGTTTCTAGGAAGCAGCAAACAAGCAAAGACCGTTATAACCGCCGTTATCCTGCGCCGTCCATTGACCCCCTAATGCCACGTTTTCAAAAGACCGCGTACAACGTGTCGATGTGTCATCATTCTAGTGGGACCACTTGTGGCTGCTACTGCTGGCCGTCTGGAGCCCACAATAATTTTGTTAGGAACGGAGTCAAAGTTCTCGTTGACTGAGCCAATCTAATTAGCTTAGGCGCTATTTATGGCACGTGAGAGGCGTGCCAGGAGCGGCTTTGCGGGGCCCCCTCCACCGTAATTTTAAAAAAAAATTAATTCCATTAAAACAATCATCTAAATCCACGGTGGATTGAAGAGAAATAAATTTATACTGATTATGCAAGGTTGACCGGTATTATCAAATGCAAATTAAAATTATTAAAATAAAAAACCAATCACTTGGATGCACAGAATCAAGATTAATAATTTAAAACGTGGCCAAATTTAATTGGCCAGCACAATTCAACTGAGCCCAGTTCGTGCAAGAGAAGCCACGTCCCGTGCTTTGACTGTACCCAACAAGCAAGCAAGCTCCTCCAAAAGCGACGTCGCTTTATCCCCATCTCTCCTTCCTCTCTATAAATGCCGCCACAGCCTTTCTCGATTATTCAAGATTTCGCTTCTCTGCTATGTTATTTCTCCGTTTTTAAAGAATCATAATCAGAAGTATGGCTCCGAAAGAAAGACCCAACAACCCGCCGGCTAACCCGAATCTGAAAGCGAACTCCATGGAGATCCGATACAGAGGTGTGAGAAAGCGCCCCTGGGGTCGTTATGCCGCAGAGATCCGCGACCCGGGGAAGAAAACCCGTGTCTGGCTCGGTACATTCGACACTGCCGTGGAGGCAGCGCGAGCCTACGATGCGGCCGCGCGTGAGTTCCGAGGCGCCAAAGCAAAAACTAATTTCCCCACCTCAAGCGAGACCAACTTCACGCGTAGCCCAAGCCAGAGCAGCACCGTGGAGTCGTCCTCTCCTCCTCCGCCTTCCCAACCGTCGCCGCAGGCGGCAGACCTTAACCCAATGGGCGTCGGAGTGGCGTGTTGCCCCCCCGCGGTTGGACGGCCGTTTTTGTTCTTCGACGTGTTCTCGGGCGACTCGTGCAGGTTTGATCGACCAGTGGTGCCCGCCGCCCATAGTGACTCGGATTCGTCATCCGGTGTTGTGGATTACGATCGTCCTCACGGTTCGGGGAGGTCATTGATGAATCTAAATCTCGATCTTAACCTCCCACCACCGCCCGAAGTTGTATGAGTTTTGTTTGGTATTTTAGTAGCTTTCAAACTGACATGTACGAATGAAGAAGACGATGATATATGTGTGTATATAGTAACCGAAGAGCGTCAAGATCAGATCAGTCCTCGTATTTTTGCAACTAAGAAAATCTGTCAGGTTTTTCTTCGTGTTGTTTTCACGATGATTGTTAGTACGTATTAATTATATGTTTTGATGTTTCTACAAATCAAAACGAGGGAATATTTCTTGTTTCTTATTATTAAAGTCTTCAGTAAAAGATTTTGTATTCAGATTAAGAACAGCGTAACTCTTGTTTGTTTGCCTGGAAAATCAAGGAAAAAAAAAGATTCATCAGGTCTGAAGTCAGATACGTACACTCTCAAAATATGAAATGGATTTTACAACTTTAATCCTTATCTTCGAATCCAATACCTGATTTCGTCTTTTGATCGTAATTCTTAAAAAAGAAAATACATGCAAGATATTTATGACACAAATTCATCAGGCACAGATGTCGCCGGCATTGTAGGGTGAGGAGGCTTTATGGCGTGGGTATTTTATTATTTTTTATTTTATTATTCGTGGTTTCTTAGCAGCCCGGCTGCAAGGGACTCGGCGTTACGCTTCAAATATTTCTCGTGCTGTCGTCATCCTTGTCCCAAACTTTACACGAACGCCACGTAACTTATTATTAACGGGAAAAATAAAAAATTATTCCCATTGAGCGGACTCATCATGAGAATCGAAGGCGGGCCCGAAGGAAACCTCCTCGTGATTCACGTACTTATTTCTGTTCTTTGGATCCAACGGATGAAATTGGACAGGAATCGTGTGGGTCCGCGTAGAGAACTGCTACATTTAGTTTTTAATTAGAGGCGGCACCGACAATGGAACCGATGAGAGCGAATCAGAGCGCAAGCAGCTGAGGGATGAGGGCCACGTTAGAGTAATTCCGCGTTGACGAGGTTCATGTTGGGATTCGGGTTGTCGTCAAGTGGACCTCCACCGTCCGATTAACATCAAACTTTTTTTATATTGCAAGTTGGTCCCAGTCTTTCAACTAATTACTGTTCAGTACAAAAGGTCAAAAACCATGTGTTGTGTTCATTAGTTACGACTTAAAATAAACGTGAACGGATCTAACTATTTTGTCAAAAAAGCAAAAATTAGAATTAGAATGGATCGATTTTTATTTTTATAATCAAAACCATACCGTATTTTGATTTTGGGTACTTATGATTAGTTTTTTTAATAAATAAATCTAAAATTAGCTTTTTTTTTTTTAAGAAATATATTAAAACATAATTTCACATAATAAATTATTTAAAAAATCATCACATATTAAATATATGTGATTAAAAAAATTTTAAAATCATCTATAAAAAACTACATTAAAAATATATTTATAATTTTCACATGTAATAAATTATCTAAAAAATCTCCAGAATCCAAAATCACTAAAAAACAAATTCATCACTTATTAAGATATCGGAGAAAAAATATTTAAAGTAAAAACCCAATTAGTATCCAAGTTATCTCTTAATTTCAATTTTTAGATTCTGATTCTGGTTCTATTAAATTAGAATTTAAACTAAACCGAATTTATTGATTTCTAAAAACATAAAATCAATATTGTAAATATCGATTTCAAATTAGAATCAAATTTAAATTATAATATCCAATAATTTTGATTTAGTTTAAAACTTCTACTCACTTTTAACTTAAAAGGATCATTGTTCTCTAGATTTGGTTAAAAAAAATGATGAAAAAGATATATAAGTGATTAAAGAATAATAATTTAGTTTAAATTTAATGGCCTATTTAACATAATTAGAAGAAGAATATAGAGAAAGGCCCTGGAAAGGTACTAAAATGTAAAACATGAAAACACGGGGCGTTTTGCTAAAATCCAGGACCAAATAATTAGATAAATTAAAAGATATCCCTCTGCGTGTGAACCAGGCGCGGCGGCCGCTTTTGGTGGGTCCCCGTCATTGTTTGTCGTCTGGAATCCACCAACAGGATTATTTATTCATCCTTTTTAAATTTTATAGAACTCCGTCCATGCATAAGTTACGTGACTAGACAACTGACCAATGATGTTTCTACATCTTACGAATTCACGTGGGCGTATGTACGGAAATAGGAGTGGGCAGTGACGTGTCGGAAAGTTGACAGAGGTATTTAAGCCGGCGCGTTAGATGCGTGCCACGTGGGGTGTAATTAAAGATTGGGATTAAATCAAAATTAAAATGTTGGTGGGGTGGTGGGGCTCGATTTGGGGCGGCTGTTGTGCTGTGATGTGGTCTGTGTGACCCGCATTATAGCCGTAGTTTGTTGGGCTGTCAGGTGACGGGCCTGTCCGTTAAAAGTGCTGCTCTAGGGGGGGGGAGGGGTGAGGGATTGCGATAGGTAAAAGCGAAGTTCTGTTTGACCGTGGCAGATTTTTTCTTATTCTACTCGAGAATAGGGTTTTCCTTAGACCAGCTTTGGTTTTAAGTTTATAATGAAAGGGTATTATTTTGTAAGAGAAACCAAACTACAGGGGAGTGGCTTGGCCCAATTGACATGTATGAAATGGGTGAAAACCAGAAAATTGAGTATACTGTAATATCTCCAACCCAGACTTGGCCCACCCAACCCATAATTCTCTTGATAGGGGGAACTGACCTTGCCCAATTGACGCAGTTTGTCTGGGGGCCGAAGCTTATCTTCAACAGCGTCTGATACCAAACTACTTAACTTGAAGGCATGTGGCACCGTGTCGGTAACCCCTCCTCTCGCTAAACTTAATCTTCAAGAAAAGAAGAATAAAAAGAAGATGGGAAGAATATTTGTGGTGGAGCTGGAAGGAAGGTCTTATAGATGCAGGTTCTGTAGAACCCACTTGGCCCTTCCTGAAGATCTTGTGTCCAGGGTACTCCTTTTTTTTTTTTTTTTTAATTATTATTATTTGTAGGAATTAAGTTTAGAATTATATGATTTTTGGTTGGGCTGTGTCTGTGAATGTCTTTGATTGAACTTGAGAAGTGATTGTCTTGGTTAGTGGTTTTTATTGATAAAGTTAAGCTGATCAGGGTTTATTTTGAGGAGCTTGTATATTTATAAATAAGAACGTGTGAGGGAAATTGGAAATAAATCAACAACATACCAGTTTATATAATGATTTATAGGATTTTTGAAGTGCTTGACTGATCAAGAATTATATTGAAGTTCACTTGTGAAAGTGATTGCATGAATAACTATACAAGCGTGTTTGCTTCTTTAAGTTAGTAAACTAAGTTTACCATGACTCAATGGAGATATATTTGTGTGCATTATTCAATTGTTTATTACAGTCTCCTAAGGTCTTGGGGAGGCTCAGAAAATGAAAATTCTCTATGGATTGTGAATTTCTTTTTGTGCTTGATCTATGTGATAAGGGAATTATTTAATTTGGCATTTGCATGTGAGGGCGTATTGGAGTTTAATTCATTTGTGTAAACAAATCAGCAAAGATTCCTTTGAAAAACATACCATTCAGCTTACCATCTCAAAGAAGTAAACCGTCTCTGAAGGTTACATTCAAAATATCACAACTCTTGATCGGGAGCAAAATTCTGCCCTTTCATTTTCTTTTTCCAATGTATGAAATAAGTAACCAATAGCTAAAACAAACAGATAGGCTGACATTGGGTTACCCTGGCCCAGCCATCTTTTCTTACACTTATTTTAACCAATTTATCTTCACTGGGTGCAACTTTACATTACTTTTTCTATATGATTTATAAATTGAATGTTCTAAGTTCACTAGATATATTGGAGTTGTGATTTGGCTGCCCTTCTGGATTGATAAACTCCTTTTGGTTGATTTGGTCAGGGTTTTCATTGTCGCAGGGGAAAAGCATACCTTTTCAATAATGTGTAAGTTCTATAAAGTTCTGGATTGGTTTGTTACAGAACATGTTGAACCGTTTTCCTGTTAATTTTTTTCTTAAGTTGTCAGCATTATGGTGCAGTGTATTCTAAAATAAAATTCATTAGGCGCTTGGCTTGCCCATTGCTCCTGTACTTATCACATTGTCCCCTCCCACACCCCCCCACACCACCACCCCGCCCCACCCACACCCCATCCCCTTCTTTTTTTGATATAAATTTCAGCTATGAAACTTCACAAGCCAACTCAAAAAACAAGTTTAGGATAATATCAAACTAGAAAGATAGGCATGAAAATGCCTGCTGGGTGAAGGAGTTAACTTCAGCTGAGATCATAGCACTCATTTATCACTTGATCATCATACTTTGCTATAGAGTGTTACCATTACTAGGACTGATGATTAATACAAGGAAATTAATTTGTTGTTTCAGATGAAACTGTAATAGTGACAAATGCCATCTATATAGGATGCAAGAAAGAAATCATGTTGACACAATTTCTAGCCTTTTCCTAAAATAAATATATTTCAGGATATATTATAATCAATATGTATGCTCCTAAGTTTGATCGTTATGATTGGCATTTGTATTTTAGGGTAAACATCACAGTTGGAACTTTAGAGGAGAGGGTAATGCTTTCTGGAATGCATACTGTGGGAGACATATTTTGCTGTTGTTGTGGCCAAATTGTTGGCTGGAAATATGTAATATCTCTCTTCGTCTTTCTTCTTCTCATGCACTTAAACATACACAACCATCTACCCTCTTTCTATTGGTGCTAGCTCTCACTAACTCGTTCCTAATGTTATCATTTCTGTGCAGGAGGCAGCTCATGAGAAAAGCCAGAAGTATAAAGAAGGGAAATTTGTTCTCGAAAGGTACTTGTTATTTAAATTGTAAATGAGGATATAATTTTATTTCCCACTTGGTCTGCTGTTCCGTTGATTTGTTAAATATGTGTTATTTATATACAACAGAGGGAGGGTTGTAGATGAAATAGACTTTTCTACGGAAGTCTATGTCGACACTCGTCCTAGTGTGAGTGACACCGAAGAATGAAGATGCCTAGGATGTAGCTTCATGCTGTAGCTAGTTGCACCAAATCTATAATCAATAAAAGCAGATACACTTCCCTTGTGTTACTGTGTATATGTGTGGCCTGCAGGAAAACCTTGGTATTCTAGTTTGATTTCCATAGACAAGAACAACTATAATGTATTTTTATCGGTTTAATTTCGAGTAGATTCATCCTCTTGCCTTCTGTATTCTCTTGTGTTCTTATCTGCAACATCTCCATCCGGGAATGAGCATCTGTTACTGTTACACACTTCCAATTTTCAGTCTTCCTCTCTACCCAGTGACTGCAAAGAGCTGTGTGGAGTTTCCACTGATGGGTGCTAGAAAACAAAGGGTTATATGACAGAACAACATTTTCTCACCCAAGAAGTGCCACATTGGCTTCTTTTTTTTTTTAACTTCTAGGTTTCAAAATGATATTTTTGCAGGTATAGTTAAAGGTAAATTTAATAAATTAGTTTTAAGATAACTCAATAAATTAATAAATAATTAATAATTTTGTAATTGATAAAATATTTATTTTCTGTCGTTCTCCATTGGATAATAGGTTAATTTATTAAAATTATAATAAATCTTTTAACAATAATTTTTACATTTCATTAATAATATAATTAATATTAAATATATTATATAAATAATGCCTTAAAATAGGAGTCCAATGATGTTGATAATTATGTGCATGCTTGATTTCAGCACAATGGAATAAACAAATACATTCATAATTCTAAGAGATTAAGCAAAAGTAGCAATTAATCATGCTATTTAAGTAAGTGTATTAAACAGTAATGATTAAATAAAAATTAAGAGATATTTTTATCAATTAATGTTTTGATTAATTACTAGATTTTCAAAGTAATACATGAATATTTTAATAATTTATCTTTTATTATTAATATTATTCTATTTTATTTATAAGTAATACAAAATTTTGATAATTTTTTGTTAAGGTATCTTTTATTTTTGTGATTAAAGATTGTTAAAGTGTTATTTTTAATTACAAAATTTTTTAGATAATGATATAATTATTTTTAAAATAAAGTAAGATGTAGTATGAACAATGTTTTATAAAAATATATTAACAATAAAATGATAACTAAAAATAATTTAATTAATTAATTAATTTTATAATTTGATAATATTAGAAAAATATGAATATATTATTAATATGAAAATATTTTTAAAAATAAATGTGATGGGTTAATCTAACACAATATTGTTTATATTTAATAATTTTTTAAATCATTTAATTAAAATAATATATTAATATTTTTTTATTATTTTCAATCAAATATAATAATTATTTATACATATTAATTTTACCTTTGCACATATGATAAAATTAATATATTTTTAAACTTAATCTTTTAATTTTAAAAATTTAATCTAATAATTTGAGAGTTAAGTCTAAAGAAAACATTAATTTATCTTTGTGAAAATTGGAATAAAATTTTTGAAGTATTTTTTGACATAGATATTAATATTTTTGGTTGATTGATTAATTTATATTGAAAGCACTTTTTGAAATGTTAAAATATTTTTTCCAAACACGGCCTTGAAACGTGAGACGTCTGATTTGTATTAAAAGGGCAGTCGTTATAGCGATGTTGGTGTTTGGCTGGAGTTCTTGCTGTTCTTTGAGAGGAAAAGAGAGGGATAAAAAAGCAGAGGCTTTATTTTCCTACTCTTCAATTCCCCATTTTGATTCTTACCCATTGCCATCGGCGCTCTTGTTTTGCTGTTCTTTGTTTCAGTCTCTACATATCTCTTTTTTATTTTGTTTGATTGTTGGCTATTTCAGGTTGAGAGAACAAAACCCAGATGGGAAAGCCGTCTTCTTCTTCTCGTAAGAAAAAGAGATCGAAAGTTTCTTCCTCTCAGGTGTTTTCTCAATCTACTGTTTTATCTATGATAATTTAATTTGATATGACTTATTTTTTCAAGATTTACTTGCCCTTTTCGAATTTAGATATGGAGAAGTTTTTTAATTTATCATGGAGAATTTGAAAAAGATTTTAACTTTTTTAACCCTAGCCTTTCAGATAGAGTTTGTTGAGAGAGATTAATTTGTTTAAATTCTTATGTTTCTGAATGGTGATTAGTTTTAAATAGTGTGATATTTTATGTTATATGATTTAATGCTTTGTTTGGTTTCTGAGAAACGAGACTGTGTTTGATTGAACAAATTTTAGATTAGAAATTTGGACTTGGGTTTTCTTTGTTTGGAGGGATTTCAATCTAAAATTGCTGTATGCGAATGGTTGTATGTTGGGTGTTTAGGCACGAATTAAAAGAAAAAGTAAAAACAGGACCAGCAGAAAGAATAAGTCAAAGAAGCTTTGCCGTCGTGATGATTCTGTTTCCTATTCAAGTGATGGTAGCGATTCTAGGAATTCAGTTTCTCTTTCATCCTCTAGTTCTGAGGGTGACCATAGACGTAGAAGATCTCAGTCAAGAGCAAGAAAAGATGTGAAGAGCAGTAAGAAGAGGGCTCGAAGACACTCCTCTAGCAGTGAAAGGACTGGAGACACATCTCGTGTTAAAAAAAGAAGAGGATCAAAGAGAAGTGGTGATTTTCAGTTTAGGGAAAAAACCCATGAAAAGAAGAAGAATAAGAAAAAAAAGTCTGAAAGGGAGATAAGTGTTAGTTCTACCAGTAGTGGGTCATGGAGTTGCTCTACTTGTCAGGGTGGGGGTAGTAGCAGTGATCAGAGTGAAGTGGAGAAGACTAGAGGCAGGTATGAAAGAAGAGACAAAGATAGGAGACGAGTGGAAAAGGTTAAAAGTGGAAGTAAAAGGAAGAGATCTAGATCAAGGAGTTGTTCATCATGCAGTCTGCATAGTGATTGCAGGAGTGATGAGCAATTAACAGGTGAGGTTAATGTGAGACGGCTGAGATCAGTTATTACTGTTGTTAGAGGAGGAAATGAGGAGAGAGGGATGGATGAAGATGAGCATAAAGAAGAGATGGTATATGACCATGATGATTATCCTCCTAGCAGAAGCAATGATAGTAATGATGGGGGGAGCAAGAAAGAGTTTTTTCATAATTCTCATGTCACAGCAAAGAAGAAAGGGCAGGCAGAAGATGAAAAAGGAGAAGTAGTTGTTTCTCACATTAGAAGTGATAGACTCTCAGAAGCTAACAAGGAAAGTGAGGATTATGATGGGAATAATCCTTGTGATGGGTTTAAGATGAATGATGTTGTAAAGGAAAGGAGGAATGATGATTCTGGTGTTGTTGATAGTCCAGATGCATATAATTTGGAGTCAATTTTACGACAAAAGGCTTTGGAAAATCTTAGGAAATTCCAAAAGGGGCACCAGACTGATGCAAAGGCTCCTGACAACCAGAAAGATCTAATACATAGTGATGTGGAGAGACTGTCCACCACAAAAGCTGAATTGGTTCAAAATAAATCCTCCAAGGGAGGTAGTGGTAGAGTTTTCATGACCAGCCAAGGCGCAGGGGATGACAGTATTGCTGCAGCAGGTAAAGGTTCTACGGAAATTTTGCAGAATGATAAAAATCTTTCTGGTGGGAACACTGGGTGCAAAGATAATGAGGCTGAGCATGATGTTGCACATCCACCAGATCGGGTTCCTCTTGCTAGTAGCCCCAACAACGTCAACAAGACTTTCAGTTTCGTATCTTATAAACCAAAATTGATTTCATTAACATCAAGGCGAGAACCATCAAATGCTTCCATCAACAAAAAGCAAGAACCTGCTTTGCAACAGGAACCTCTGCAAGCAAAGTCAATAACTGGGAATAGTGTAACTCATAGTAAGGTAGAAACTACACAAACTGTGATCTGCCAACCTGGCAAAACTAATTGTGAAGAAGTTAATAACGCCCACAATTCTGCCTCTGATGATACTTCTTCTTGCCGAAAAACCATACCTGGAGTTTCTAGCTCTAATAAACGACAAGATGAGGCCAACAGCGATTCACAGTTTGAACAAAAGACTATGACTGTAATGAGGGGTGGTGAACTTGTAGAAGTAAGCATTTTAATTTGATATAGACTATATACCTTTGTATCTTGAAAGTATAAGCTGGTAAATGTTTTATTTAATATTTTCGTGTTATGTGCCAAAGTCTGATTTCATGCTTCTTATATTTGGCCAGGTAAGCTACAAGGTCTACATCCCTAAGAAAGCCCCTGCCTTGTCTCGGAGGCCGCTCAAACGTTGAGTTCTCATCAATGATTTTAGTCTGAGTAGGTACTGATTAAAACTCTTTAAAAAACAGATACAACTGTTTAGTTTGCTACTTTGTAAGAGATACTCATTCTGGATTGACGAGTCATGTAGGACATGAAGTGAACAGCTTCGGGAATTTCTGCTTGCAGTATATGCTAATACTAGTAACAGTTGGTTCATTTAAAGAATGTAATCTATTATGGGCACAAGGCTGACTATCTTTATGATGTTTATTTTAGAAGTAGCATTAACTTGTTTCATGTAGTTTCTTTTTTTGATAATTGTTGATCTATGTTTGTTTTAACTGATTTTATATATTAGTTTGTTTATTGGTGATTTCTCTTTGGCTGTGATAATAATAATTGGAATACCCTTTGTTTTGTGGAGTTGTGACCTCTTATTGCATAAAAACATCGAACACTGAGGTAAAATTTCTCCTTATATGGATTTGGCAAGATTATCCCTATGTTTCACAACATGTATTCTGGGGTATCATTCTGACTTCTTGCGGAATTTCTTCATTATTCTCAGTCATCTCTCTTTACTATTGCATAAGAATCATCTCTTCGGGATGTACTTTTATATGTTCCCCCTTGTGCAATATCTTATAGAAAATGATGGTAATCTGCATGGCAACTCGGTGAACCGATGTTTATTAAAATTGCTTCTTGAGTACTGGTATATTTAAATGCAATTTACTTATAGAAAAACATCTCTGTATACATTTGATTAGGGTGATGGAGGTCATATGGGATGTGTTAAAACTCTTCAATAATAATTGAGGTATGTCTCTTTTCTACCAGAATATGTAGTATGGTCTGTTTTTTGTTTTTTGTTTTGACACAAACCAGTGAATTATCTAAGGTTAGACTCGAATTGAGTTTGTTTGAATTCATAAAGCTTGTGAACTTTAAAAAATTGATTTTGATAAACTGAAACAATATCGTTTTAACTAATACGTATTAAAATGATATTATTTTGGTAATCTATATTTAAAAGGACGTGAAGAGGTATGTTAATGGCTTGTATGAAAAAACTTGTTGAGAAGTTTGGCTCAATTCATCAAGCTTTGAGCTTGAACTCATATCTGCCATGCTCATATCCAGCTCTAGAGCTATCACTTAAATAATTCCAATTCGGCCGTCACAGAAGTACATCAGATACAAGAAGGCTGTGGCGCTGCAAAAATTATTTAGAGAAGCTGCAAAACATTTTTGAGTTGTGATGAATTTTTAGCAAAAGTTCTTTGCAATACCACAAGCTTGAAAATGAACATAGCCAATGCGGCAACCAGAATGTGATGCTCCAGTTTCCTAATTGAGTTTTATCATGTGTATGACTGCAGTTCAACACCGATTCACCTGCCAGAAAGATTTGTTTTCCTTGTGCCACTTACACAGGCCCAGTCATCCATCTTTGACACTGATATGCCTTCCAGTAACTGTGAATATCTATCCATGATAGTAGGAAGCTGCATAAGAATTGACAACAGTTCAAGTATGTACAAACTCATCCCGAAGAGCCTTTAAAATAGCAACCCTTTCATCTCTTATGAAACTTGGACATAAAAGTTTTATCATTGAAGCAGTAGTAAGTATTGCAAAATGAGAGTGAGCACTCCAATAGGAGCCGTAGAATGTGACATTTTGATTCAATTGCTACTACCTAGTAAGGCCTTATCATTCAGTAGCATATAAGCAAAATCACATTGATAAAGACTAAGAAGATACCTGCTCAGAAATAATACCAGAGATGCCAACTACTGCCCCAGGCTTAGCATGAGAAACAATTTCATCTGCTAATTCTAATAATGGATTTAGAAGTATATTTGCGATAACCACATCATACTTATCTCTCTTGGCAATGGCTCCGACTTGATATGAACTATGAATGTTCACTGCTGCATCTGCACTTCCATCCATGGAGGGAGAACATGTGTTGTCAGGAACTAGGACTAATTTAAATTTATCAGGTCCTATGTTGTTAACAGCAGCATTATGACTTGCAGATGTGATAGCTTGGGGATCTATATCAACTCCAACAGATAAGGCAGCACCAAACTGTATTCTCGGTCAATTATTTAAAGTTTGAGAATCAGTTGGCATAGCATGTAAAAGAAATAAAAACCTTACTTGTACTGACTTCAACAATGAATTGAGAAGTATGGATGAAATTTTCTCTTAAATTAAACACTAACACGATATATATAAGATGTCAGAATATTAGTTAGTACCTCTACACAATGAGGTTGTACTTTCTCTTAAATCAAGGTTGATTACCTTAACTGCAGCAATTGCTAGAATTCCAGAACCGGTGCCATAGTCCAAGAAGAGTTCTCCCCCTTTTATCAAGCCTTGTAGCAACAATAGACACAACATTGTAGTAGGATGTTCCCCAGTCCCAAATGCCAATCCAGGATTCAAAATTATATTTGTTGCTTCACCATCCTGAAATGATGAAAAATCAATTTTATTCATAAATAATATGCGCTTCAACAATAGTGAAAGTTCAGATTCTTTGCAATAGGTTGCAGAGAGTAAAAGAGGGAGAGACTATCCTAGCAGATCTGGATTCAAAAATGTGGCGTACAAATGCAAGCATCCTGATGACTTTCTTAACCATCTACAAATCCAATCCAAATGCTTAGCCCATTAAGAGCAGATCTCAATCATCTAACACTCAACTAATGTCATACATTTGACCAGTGACTTTAAAATGCTCTTAGGCAATAAGGTTCAAGACTTAAATAGAAGTAATGCAGAAGAGAGTTTATTATATACAGAAAGAAATGGCTGCAACAAACAAAACCTCCAAAAGAAATATAAATCATACTGGAGGAGTTCTCCACTGTGGTACAATCCATAGTCCTTCTGTAATCTTAACAGGATGAAATGATTCCTGCAATAAATTCATATCCATTATCACAAAAGTAATCAGATTAGAATTGCCATCATTTTTAACTGTTATAATTGATAGGAAACAACATTTAGTTATCCATGTATCTTTCTAAAACTGAAACTTACACAGAAATTCACATACAGATCAAGACAGAAGTTGATTCTCAAAGCGAAGTAGAGTACATATAAAGTGATAAATAGTTAGGTATTGAAATAAGGTTGCAGTATACACATAGAGAACCAGATGAAAATAAATTACCAGCCTTTATCACCTTTAAACACAGAATCACAAGTTTTGTATTCATAGTGCTATCATCAGCACCTCAATAGTCACTGCAACAAAGCAGTATTCTCTTGAAAACCCAAGACAACTTATGTAGGATCATATTGGCTTCCTTGGTTATGATTTTTATAAATGAAAATTAGATAGAACGTGGTTAACACAAAATTCAATTGTTTATGAATTAAATTTAAGTTCTTAACTTGTAAGATCTGGAGCATAATCTGCACAAAATCTATTTCAAATTTCCTTTCATTAGTAAGTTTGCCTTCCAAAAGGTTACATTAAAATGAAGAGAGTAGAAGGCAAAGAAACAACTCAATGAAATGAAATGGCACCGTCTCACTGACATTAAAAATGACAACTATTTTGTGACTGTGACAACGAAGTCAGACAAGGAAAATAATTGAACCTGAGTTTTCTTTATCCAGTTGTATCGATCACCAATTTTAACTTCGTAATTTGGTATCTCTTTTAAGCCAATGGAATCCACAGCATATGAGATGCACTTGTCCACATCTTCGCTTTCAGGAAATATAGAATCAATGAAGGTCTGTATAAAAAAGCATTAATAGTTTAAACAACAATTTTTCTTTCCCTAACTACCTTTTCAAACCAACGAACAGAATAATTGAAGACTATGTTACCTAAATTATATCCACACAATCTCGAAGGGTTGGATTATAAAACTCACTTTGACATCATTAACACCAAACCTTCAAATGAAATTTCACTCGAACACCTCTCAGTTATAACTATGATTGCAATTATTAACATCAACCAATCATAGTTTCATCTCTTAATGCTTCAAACATTATATATATATCAAGAATCATCACCTCATCAGAACTATCACATCCATCTTCTTCATCCACGCTAGTAGAACTTGCACCAAAACATAAAAGAGCTTCCGAAAGTTCATCCTGTAAACACATGGAAACACAAATATAGTTAAATTATGTTAATATTTTGACTTAAACGGTCCTTGGGGTCTAAAACCAATAATTCTAACAGTAATACCAACTCAATTATCTCAGTTTTAAGTCCATAAACAAAACAGCGATGTGGGTATTATTATTTGTAATAATAATGCATTGTCATCAAAGTAATCATAAAGAAGAAGAGACTAACAATGAGATGTTTCTGACAGCGAATGCGAACTGAAAGATAAGAAGGGTTGGAGGGACTGTCCAGGGGAGGATATTCAGAAGAAGAAATGAAAAACTTCTTCCTGAAGAAGGAGGAGGACAATGAATGGTTTGCGGGTTCGTAGTTTCTGAAGGAGAAAGTTGAGAGGAGAGAGAGCGGAGTCGCACACTGACATGGCGGGTGAGTTAAGCAACGTGAGAGTGTGTACGGAAACTGTTTGAAGAAATGTCTGAATGACATAGACATTGCTAGATTCTTTTATCAAAATCGACAGAGGTTGAACTAGTTCAACCGAATTGTGTGTTCCACGTTTTAAGGAAATGTTCTAATAATATTATTGAAAAAAATTATAAATTTATATTTTAAAAGCCTCCAAATTTTCATCAAAACATTGACCTAAAATAGAATAATATAATTTATAAATTTGATTAATTCAATAAATAATTATTTCAGAATTAATTATCTAAATAGTGTGGCGCTGCCGATAGTTTATGTGATATAATGAAAATAAGAGCGAAAGCCCTCAAAATTAGCGGTGTTTTTAATGGGAAAGGCTTTCAAATCGAACCCTTTATCTTTAAGCCTCCCTGACCCCGCATTCGAGTCATGGCTACGTGACTCCGGCTACCTCGAAGTTCTCGACACCAACTCCGCTGCCTTAGCCGTCGCTCCCTCCACCTCCGCAACTACGACGACTTCCACCATTACCCACAGCCTTTTTCATTATTTGTGGACCTTTTTTTCTCTCCTCACAGTTAATCCCTTTGCTAAGCTCACCACCGATGATTTCTCTGCCCGCACCCCCTCTTGGACTCGCGATTTTCTTGGCTTCGCTGGTTCTTACTCTTTCCCCTCGTCGCCTGACACTCTCAAATTGAGGGCTCAAGAGAACGTCAAAAGATATGCCAGAAATTATGCTACTTTATTTATTCTCTTCTTTGCCTGCTCCTTGTAAGAATCTTTGTCCTCTTTCTCTCTGTTTGTGTTTTTATAAACACAGGTTCTTGTTTAGTTCCTTGTGGGTGTTAGGGAAATGGTTAAAGTTTCAAAATTGTATTTCTTGATGCGGAAGTTCTCCCTTTTTCGGTAATTTTATCATTTCTGCCTTAGTTCCTAGAATTTGAAGATCGAAATTTAATGTTGATATGGTACCTTTATTTCTTTTTTTTTTTCTTTTTTTTTAATGTTAAATTATGACATTTCCGTTACCATTTATTCTTTTAGTTAGACTTTCTTTGTCGTTGTGATATTAGGTACCAGATGCCGCTGGCTCTTCTTGGGTTGATCTTAAGTTTGGCGATTTGGGATTTGTTCAAGTTCTGTAGTGATAAATGGAAATTTGATCGATATCCCGTGATTAGGCAAGTTCTGGTTCGTATTGCGCAATGTGGTGAGTTCTCATATATTCATACCATGATAAATTACTGTTGTACGTTCAGTTTTAGAAGATAATTTAAGACGTCCTATGGCGTTGTGAAAAATTTATGAAAAGTAACCATGTTTATGGGGCAACCGGGGGCATAGTTTATGTTACTAACAACTTGCTTATTGGAATACAATATGAAGTATTGTTCTTTGTGTTTTGATTAAGGGTTAAAATTTTGTAGGTTTTGCTTTTGTTAGAATGCTAGTGAATTTCTTGTTAGGAAGTAACTTTAAAAGTAAGATAATAGAAAGAATCCATAAAACTAACAGAAACAAATGAGATGAGACAAGAAAAGTATGGGTTCCATTAGTCACTCCTTGAGAAAATGTCACACTTCAGGGTGAATTATGCTGTGTTCAAGTGTCAAAGTCGAGGACAGTTGTCTCTTCGGAGACATCCGATAAACTTGGAACGATACAGAGAAGATTAGCATGGCCCCTGCGCAAGGATGACACGCACAAATCGAGAAATGGTCCAAATTTTTGACCCCTGGGGCTTGGCCTAGCGGTAAGGGCCTTGGCCTACCCTTGTGGTGGCCAGGGTTCAAACTGCAGTGAAGCCAATAACCCTTGATTTATCCGGTCTGTGGTTGCGGGTCTAGGTGGTCACAGGCCCCCGGGTTTAAACTATCCGATCAGTTAGGGTTGACCGACTGGTATGGATAGGGGTTCCCTCAAAAAAAAAGTCGAGGACAGTCACTATTTAGAATAAATATTTTTGTTTGACCACTTCACTTAGAATTTCTTGTGTATGTAACAAGCAATAAATGTTGTACATGCTGGCATTTTACCGGAAATCACAGCTATGATTCATGATCCATTAGCTCTCATTATGGATCAGTGTGATATAATGATCTGAGATATTGATGCAGGGTTAATATTCTCTTCATTAGCTATAGGTGCAAAATGGTATTAGTTCAATCACTTACACTTATCTCTCCTTTCTAAGTCTGGCTTTCGTCTACGTTTAAGATGCCGAAAAATATACTATTGATGGTAGCATAATTTTTCTGTATCAGTCTGATATGTCTTTTCCCTTTTATATTTTGAACAATTCCTTCATTGAAGTATACAAATGCCTAAAATGGTTTTGTATCTCACAGTATCAATTGCTTCTTATCTTTGCAGCTACTGTCATTATTTTGATATTTTTGAATGTCCAGATGGCTCTCTTCTGTGCACTTTCTGTCAGTTATGCAGGTAACAATTAGATATTATATATTTTTGGTCATTTTTATGGATGTTCCAATTCCTTTGATGAGCTGATAAATATTATTCTGGATTGTAGTTATGATTATGCATGCTGCATTCCGGAAGCTCGCTCCTCAAAAGCAACCTTCTCGGGGCAGTTAGCAATAAAAAAATGATGATAGAGAGTTTGGTTTTTCTACAAAAGATCAGCAAGTTTTTGCTTGCTATGAAAATAGCTGGGAGTTTGGTATTATTACAGGGATCATTTTTTTTATGTTCCAGTGTGGCTTTCATATAAGCAATTTTTTTTATAAAAAAATTACGAATTGCTTTGCAAGCCATACACTGTAGGTTTATGATATAGGTTCAGATTCAGTTTGTCATCCAATCTGTTAGCATAAAATATGTTGGTTGGTAGTGTTGAGTAAGATTTATGAAGGGGAGAAATCAAGTAATCCTTGTATAAACATACATTGTAATATATAGAGTACTACAATTCCAATTCCCTGAACTTGAGATTTCTTATTCTTTTCGTGGAATTATTGATTCCAGGTCAGGAATTATTGATCATGAAAGCATTGAACAGCCCGTTGCAACGCTTTTGGCCATGAATGCAGGTATTTTATAATTTTCAGAGAAGATGATGATCTCAGATGATGGACCAATAAAAATGTTCAAGTGGGTCATTTTCAGATTAGTTTTATGGACCCATAAAAAGATTGATATCTGGAAACTGAATTTTAAGCCCAGATGATGACCTTCATACGTTATGATTAGCCAGATGAGGCAAGAAAAGTAGAAAATATAAGTTTAAGCACAACGATTTTGTAAGCTACTGAAAAATGAGAATTCTTGATTGATAAAATTAATGTTAGTGAAATTACAATGCTAATAACGGCAAACCTAATTATACATCAATGCTGCTGCAACTGCAAAACAAAACTTTGAAATAGAAAAATAATAATGGTGGTTAATAAATACACAATTTCTTACAATGTTATGTACATTAAATCAGAATAAATGCATAAACAGAAAACACACTAACAAAGATGGAATTGTTGTTCCCTCGTATAGAGTTTTAAGTTGGGTTGAGATCCCGAGAAGCTTGCCCTTGCCATCTGCAAAAGAAAGTAGCCAATTTACACACTACCATTTCATATTAAGTGTTTAAAAATACAGAGGGATATGCTAGGGTAAACGTAGCCATAAGTTGGGTTATCAAAATTTCGAGAACCAAAATAAACATTAGGCAAAAACAAATGTTGTACCTTGAGAGTAGAAACCTCGCTAGTGGGCTTAAATTGGCGTTTGATGGAAGTTCCTTCGTTTGTTGCTTTTTCTTGTTATCAGCCTCGGAATTTACGTTTTGTTTTAATTCAGAAGTCGTCTTGGACTTTGTAAAGATGAGAGCAGCCAACTCCTGGAGATCTTTCATTGAAGACTCCTTTGAACTGCATAATTTACTTGAATTTGAGTAAACAGATATGGCAATCACATTTCTAAAAGGAAGAAAAGTAAGCCTTTTTTTAAGAGAATGTAAAGTTTAAAAACCTTGCTAATTGCTGAAGCAACTTCCTGACAAGAACTTCACAAGAACCTGGCTTCATGCGTTCCATATTTATTAATGTACTTATAACCTGGCGCACAACAGGTCCCTCTGAATCATCAGCAACAGCCTACACATAAACACATCAAATGGTAAGAAGAAAACAGAAAGCCAAAGTGAAAATTGCTCATAAGCAGTTGCCAAACACTAAAACTAAGTGGCTTGCATATCAACATTCTCATAGGGATTCATGAGCATTAGAAAATTATGGTCCTACCTTATAAAGGATCCTTAAAAGAGTGATTAGAGTTCAAACCGTCAGCATTTCATATGTTAAGTGGATTATTGCGATTGCCCCAGAAAGCTCAAGGCTTTTACCCCCATACCCAATAAGTTCCTTGACATCATTATAGTGATTCTCAAAGAGTATTGGTAAGCTTCTAACTGACCCCAACATTAATAACTCAGTTTCATATTCCCATTTTATCAGAGAAACTAATCCATTTCATCTACATCAAAAATCCCAATTTGTTTGAATCCACACATCAGAATTTTGTTTTAATCATAATGGCAACATTAACCACGTCCCTCAATGCAAAATGTTAATTTTGCACGAACAGCTGCATAGTGTCATAAATTAAAAATATCAGAGGGTTATTTCTATCAAACTAATTACAATTGTACATCATCTTGGTGCTCACCTCTTTTAAGGAAGGGATAAGCAAAACTGACAGTGGTGCAGATGATGATGTTATTCTTGCACCATCTTCGTCATCATTTGCTTGGTGTGACCTAGAAAATGCTCTTTGTGCATCAAAGTAGTCCTGCGATTCTCTGCAGTAGGAGCATTGTATCTCAGAAATTGGAATAATCAAACACATCCCATTACATGAGGCAGAAAAACTGGCATAAGTAACCATTGGATTTACCTGGAAGAATTGGAGCTGCTTGTTATTTGCCCTCTTCTTCTATATTCCTGCCCATCATTATTGATCTTGCCCAGCCCCAATCTTTCTCTAGTATTCCCTTTCCTAAACCCACTCTGTATTGCAGCTTTTGCCTAAACAATGTATCAACGAAAAAGAGAACCTTAATAGCACCAAGATGTCAACATTGTTCAAAGAAGATAATTCCAGCAACAGTAAATAATTCAAAAAAATTCTAGTGAGAGCACCCTACATGAGAAGTCTGAGAATAGATAAGAGCACACATTCTAATTTATAGAACAAAAAAGTTCAAGAGTAAGAAAGCAGATGAAAGAAATAAAAATTAATTCAGCGATTTCACAGAAATCGAAAAAATAAATAACAACAATTAGAGGTTGTTCATTATTGTATCTAAGTAAAATATGTGTGCACGTATCAGGAAACAATAGAAACCCTTCTAGATTGTATTTTAGAAAACAGATTTGGAAAAAGCAAAATTCATTTTCCATAGTTGCAAACTGTTTTCTAGTGATAAAGGGTTGGTAAATGTGATAAGGTTGCAAATTATACTCAAATATCTCTTCTTTCTGTCCATTGTCAAGAATTCAAAAATTATTGTATTAGTATTTTGGAAATGAAAGGAGTTTGGCAAGTTTTCCGAATTCTTTCTGAAAGAACACTAAAAACATTTAAAGTCATTATAAAAGACAGGAATTATAGCCACCTCCGCTAGGTTTTGTGAACTGTCTTCAACTGGGGCACTTGAAGTTCTCTCTTGAATTCCTAGTCTGGATTTCGGAGTGCGAGTAGAATCAGGCTCATCATGTTGACCACGATAGACAACAGTTCCACTGGTAGAAGCATCTTCAATAGCAGAATACATGCTGCTAGACTACACAACAAATAATATTCTAAAGTCAATAAAATGGCTAAAACAGCAAAAAGGCTGGACCAAAATTAATTTAAATCTTATATTAACATGAGAAGAATTATACCATACTACTTTGGTCATGGAACAGACCAGATGACTGAGATCTTTTTGGACTTCTTACAACAACAGTTCCTGAACCATTCACCTCATCCTGGAAATTGAGCACTTCAAACAACTTTTAGTGGATAGAAGCAGAAATTCCATGTATTAATATATCATACTGCTATCAAATACGTTTATGACAAATCTATTCAGATAGTTTCTGAAAACAAGTGCCACCATTAACAATCACAATTTAAAGATTAAGCTGATCTTTCATATGGTAAAATTAGTGCGAGCTTACATAGTACAATTAAGGCATATCACCTTTGCCATAACACGAGAGCAATTAGATGTTTAAAGAAATAACAAACACGCAAACAGTTGGACAGCACCAGTGAAATCAAGAGTTACCTGGAATTTCTTATTGAATTTACTCATCAACTAGCAATATCTAAATGCAGTAGCTAACATCCCAAAAATTAATGTCTGTCTCATCTTCACATAAGTCAAAAAACTAATAAGCCTAATCACAAGGGTCAAGTTGAGTGGTGTTAAGGCCTTTGGTTTCAACCAATGTTTTCAATGCTGAACAGGATGTTGACCTGGTGAGGGGGACAGTTCAGTCCAACTGGTGATCAAACCGGTTAATTGTTTAAACGAATATTAAAAATAATATTCAAAACAATTTGCATAATTAATTATTAAATATATAATTTAAATCACTTTAACATAAAAATAAACTTAGCTTGATGACTCACATGCTCTAAATTGATGGATAATGCTTTGGGTCAAGTCCTAGGAATGAATTTTTTTTTTTTTTTAAATTCTCAGCTGACATCAGCAGTTGAGTTTGACCCCATCAAACTGTGAACTGGGGCAGTTTGAGTGGTTGGATCGCGGTCCAAACTAATCAACTGCCAAAATGGTTTTTCAACAAATTGTTTTTGTTTTGCTTAGTGAATGGCAGTTTGACTAGTCAGACTGGCTGACCCGGTCCGATTTTTAAAACTATGGTTTCAACCACGAGGTCAGGAGTTCAACCCCTACTGGGAATGGAGACACCTGCTTGGGATATAACCACCCAAAAAATTTGTAAGGTCCAGTACTACTAGTAGTTCCCAGTTTAGAACCAAATGAACTGATAAAGGAAGAACAAATATTCATAGCTCTTCAAAAAAACTATGGAGCTTGCATCAAAGAGAGAGACTTACATCTTCATAGCTATTATCCTCATAGTCATCATGATATAAATCTCTAGCATCTTTTCCAGAAGAACGTTCTGGCGACACATTAAATGCACTACCAGACTGCCGGTTATCAGTCTCTGGAGTTCTCCTTTGGGTAGCTTGATTATACAAAACTTCTGGTTTCCTTTCTCTAATCTGAGGTGGCCTTACAGCACTTCTGACAGTTCCTGCACTCTCTGATCCACTAATACTGAAGTCCCACCCAGCATTTCTAGTGGTTTGCCCCTGATTACTGCTGATACAAGAAGTCAGTCAATGTCATTCATGAAGAGATAAAAACTAGCAATCCAATTCAACAGACCTGGCTCGAATGTTGTCATCACGTCTTACATCTCTTGCCACCTTCACAGTGCCAGACCCCTCTCCTGCAGATCTGAGACCATTTATGGGTGCACCTGGATCTTCCTTTATTTGGTACTTTGGCCGCTCTCTGGCAATAGGAAAATAGAGTTCTTCAAATATAAGCTTACCAATGTAACAAGGAAGCATATAACTACAAATTTCTTTGTCACAAAAAAACGACAAGACATATATGTATTAAACACGATACATAAACCAATGCCTTAAAATATTGAGTGTGTTTCCACTTTGTTAGCCATCAAATAATGTGTCAGAGACAGAACCCTAATCAAGAAGAGGAAATCCAGGGGCTATAAAATGCTCAAGCAATGAGATAATAGCAATATATTACACCTTATCCTCTCTTGAAGCCTTGGACTCTTCCGAGCATTTTTGATAAACACATGCTTGAGAAGTTCCTTCGCACTTGGTCTCTGCAATCAAAGCAGGAAAAAAAAAAAAAAATAGATTCAAACCTCACAAAGGGATGATATCACCAATTCATCCTACACACATCAAAATAGTTTTGAAATGCAAGATGAATTTCACTCCACTTTTTAACTTTACATGAATTAAAAAAGAATTTAATGAACACATATCACATCGTGAATTTCAATCTATTTCCAATTAAACAAAGTTAAAAGAATATAGAAAACAATTGGCATAATCATTTGCAGGCCAATAAACATTCTAATTTATTATGAACGCAAAGGGCAAAGTCTTGGCTCTTCCTATTTAATTGAATACACAAAAGCAATTCAAGCTAATATATACCCTAAGTTTGTTTAAAGTTAATAGAAGCTTATTCTAATAATCTATCTTTTATTACTTATATTACTTTGTTTAGTTGATTAAATGATAAAAGATTATTGTAATCTTTAATTACTGAGCTAAGGTGACAAATAATATACGAGATAATCTAATTATCTCATTTTACTTCGGTATTAAAGGATTACTTTGATAATCTTAAGTTTATTATAATTTTACCTTTATTTAATAAATCTAGTTTAATATATTAAGGACATTTATTTAAAATAATATTACAATATTCTTTTATTACCATCAATCAAACATAATAATTATTCATACACACTAATTTATCCAAACATATTATTATTTTATACCTATTAGTCTTTAAGATAAGCTATCTTTCCAATAATCTTTCAACTTCAGTGATAAAAAAATTCTTTAAACCAAACACAAGCTAAGAGATTATATTCTCAGAATTTAAATTTTCAAATGAAATCAATAAAATCCATATTGTCCAACCCATACTATCAAAATGAAAAAAAAAATGCAAACAAGAGCAGATTAGAGAGCGTAAAATGCTTGCCTCAGCCGGTGTTTTCTTCAAACACAATGAAACAAACTCTTTCATAGGGCGAGAAAAATGTTCATCCAACTGCACAATAAAAACAAACAGTAAATATTACTGTACAACCAGTTGTGAGACAAGATAACATGATTAGAAAACCTGTGGTGGATTTTCTCGAGGTATTATAAAAAGAACTCTCATTGGGTGAAGATCTGCAAGTGGGGGCTCTCCTTTGGCCATCTCAATCACAGTTATTCCCAGAGACCAAATATCTGCCTGTATCAAGTGGAGAATACAGTGAAGCAACATTTATAACTAAAGGTGAAAACAAGAACAATGAGTGAGGGAATGAGGGGTTGTGTGATAATATGAAATCACGATAAAGAAAAAGAAAAAGATCCCATGGGCTTCTTCACAAAGTTACCTTCTCATTGTACCCTTCTGAATTTTGAATCACCTCTGGTGCCATCCAGAATGGGGTTCCTACAAACGTCTGTTATTGTCAAACAAATTAGTGCATCACTGACCAAATGTATATAACACACATCCGATATGACGCTATATATGAGAATCACAATGACAATGTGACACAGATGGCATTGCAAACTAGAAAGCTGAAGTAAACTTCTATTAGAAGTAGCTCATTAACCTCTAATGTCAATGACTAATCAGAAGTCACAACTAAAGAAGAAGAGTCATTCCTTGTTTTATTTATTAACAGAAAAATAGTGAAAATATATCCTTCAAAATGTGTGGCACTGATTTACAACTGAAGGCATATTGTAACAAAAAGCTGGTTTCAGATAATTCAATTACCTATAAAAATAAAATCAAGAGCCAACAGTAGGGGAATTTAAAAGCATTATAGGAAAGTAAAAAGTAATAAGGCAGCAAAGTAGATATTATTCTCCCTCTCACTGATAAATTTACCCCTAAGATACATATACAGATACTGTGGCTTCCAAAATATAATTTTTTACCAAGCCAAAGAGAGAGAAGAGAAATGATTACTCGTGAGCATAGACACTATATTCAAAATCTATAAAGACAAATTAAAGATTTACATTTTTCACAAAAAATAAATTAAATGACAATAAGCCACTTAAGACAGATAAAATTAAATAAAAAACAATATGCCGCAATGGCCACTACACAAATGCAACCATTGGATAACAAAAATAGTACCTTTCTCCTTGATATTGTCCTCGTTAATTGTGCAGAAACACCAAAATCTGCAACCTGTTACAAGGTCTTTAATGTAACTTTGAAGACCAGGAGCAAAAACATATGACTCAACCAATATTATTTATATCCTTCTTGATAGTCACTGTACACAAACAACTCAAAACAATCATGGGCCTGTTTGAGCCGAAAGAGAGTACCTTAACATCACCATTCTCCGTCAATAAAATGTTTGCCGCTGCCAATATAATATTGCAAAGATTATTATTAATCCAAGATTTACTATGAAATGATGCAAACTACACCAAGAGATATTAGAATCAAGTTCAAATATAAAAAAGAAAAAACAAGGTGGAAGATTTCAAATGAGATGAAAAAACAATATTTTGACTTTATGAGGTACCTTTTATATCTCGGTGAATTTTTCCTTCAGTATGTAAATATTCAATAGCATGCAGCAAATCACGTAAAATGCAAGCAATTGACATTTCATCTAACGGTGGACCTGACTGGAGCTGTAGAAGGAAGACCTACATTAGCCTTCTAGAAGAAACCATTGCAGTCCATTTGTTTAAGAACCATATACAACAAATAGCAAGAGCAACTCCATCCTTCAAGTGTTACTAGAAATATCTGATACTGAAAATTGTGCCAAGAAGATCTTTTCATGATACTATTAAGAAGATGAGGCCTATCTTTCACAAAATTGTAATTAGAAGTTCTCATTTGAGTATGAACATTCCATATAATCAACACTATACAATTAATTTTCTAAATATCATGAAAACAGGGATAAGTTATATTAACTTTCCACAGAATGCCAAACACACAACTATACAGAAATCAGAAAGATGAAAGCAACTGAAAAGAAGCTAATTCTTTCAAATACTGTTTTTTCCTTTTAATTATATTGTATTGGGGTAAAGAGACAAACATACTTGCTAGAAGAGAATATGAACAGGCAAGATAAATCTACCAAAAAAAAAGTGGTAGAAATCAGAGTCATTTATGTTTGTTGTAAATCAACAAATAAATGAAGCCAACTGCATAACTTACCAAGTCAGCAACAGAGCCACCAGCCATATATTCCATTATTATCCACAGTTTTGTCTGGTGGAGATAAGAACCATAGTACTCGGTAATATATGGTGATCGACATTGTGACAAAACAGAAATTTCCTGGCAAAACAATAAAGACATGAGCAACCTAAGCAGTACTCTCTACTGATACCATACAGATTGACTAAATTTGAGATAGTACCTTCTGTATATCTTCAATCTCATCCTCTCTGAAGAAGACAGAGTAAAAACAAGCTTTTAGTCATGAGTAAAAAAACAAAAAAGCTTGTTATATGCAACAAAAACAAGCTAGCTAGAGATCACAAGTTACATACTGCAAAAAAGGCTTCAACTAAAGGCCCTAAGAAAATCAACGAGGAGTAACTCACCAACATAAGATTAGTTAAACTGCCCTGAGTTAAAGCATATTTGCATCATTTGGAAAGACACAGACTAGAGGAAGTGTAAACACCTAATAGACCCTTAACTTAGTGAGCACAAGGCATTTAAGAAAACTAACCTTTTTTTGAGATAAAAATTAATTGATTTCACGTGATTCTATAGTTGCCAAGAGTCACTATCTAGAATGGTCAATTACACAATTAATAAATCTACAAATATCAACATATAACATGTTTAATAAATTGAAAACTCTCTCTTTACAATTGCAGCAAAACCTTAGATAAAGTGTCAATTCATCTAAATATTATCAATTTCTTTTTCCATAACACGGACAAGGCGTTCTCCAGTACAAAATACATAAGCATGTACAACTATGCTGGATTTGATTAAAGTTGTTAAGCAATTATAACTTAGAAATCATATTTCAATACTAAATTTCAATAAATTACTGGTTCCTATTTAAAAAAGATATGTCCAAGGTGCTGCCTGAAGCTTTCAAAAACACTTCTCTTCAACAACATAATAGTCATGAACCCCAATTGATAATCCTTTACATTATCATGACCATATGGAAGAAATTAAAACACATTTTTTATGCCAAAAGACTTAGTTAAACTTCAATACTGACATAAACACAAGTCAGCATCCAGCTTTAAGATACATAATTTTCTATAATTTTCCACCAATCTTGTGTCTTTCCAATATTCTGACAAGGAAATTTGTTATCAGGGCCAAGATCATCCATATTCTGAGTTTTCCATCCAATTTCAACCATTAGCAATAAATCCTGCCCCTACCCTCATTTTGTTATTTCTATGCAGCAGAAAAACCTATGAAGAGTGCACATTGGGGAGGTCATACTGACCCAGGAATTCTCTTCTTTTTACTTATCACAGCACCATTTCAGTATGTAGCCAAAATTAAGATTGGACAAATCTAGTAGCCACACTGAAGTAAGTTAATATTATTCCTTAACAGACATTAACTTTTCTATATCAAATAAGAAAAGATTCTTCATTGTTGTTCTCATAATTAAACAGTAAAATTGGTGATAGTTGATCCAAGGCACTTCCATTTGTATCACAAATTTATCAAAGAAGAATTCCAACTGTATATCATTTTTTTTTAAATTCTAACAGGCAACACCAGATAGAGAGAGCTTATAAGCACACAGAGAATTTAAAATCGTAAACAAGTATTACTTACGGGTAGAAAGCACCCAACCTGAAAAGCCATCATAATAAACGTATAACAATATAAACAACATAAAAACTTACGATTCTTCCAAATCAATAACTTTAATAGCAACTTCTTTGTTAAGCTCCTTGTCAAACCTGCAAATCAGCAAAGCATCAGGGAACACCTCAGAGCAGAAATAAGCTTCAAATAATAATGATAGCTTCAGTATATATGAAAAGAAAATATGACATTAAATTTCACAACACATACATTTGGTAGAAATATGCATACCACAAAATTAATATTTGTAAAACCTAATTTAAACAACAAATATTCAAACACAATTTGCATGTATCTTAAGGATTACCATCTAATACAATATCTAACAAGGGAGACATAGCAATATGAGAGAATTGTACCACCAATTAGTGTAACCAATCAATGGTTTGGAAAATTAAACTCCACAGTCAACTGTATTTAACAAAGGACGCTATATCCATGGAGTCAGCAAAATAAAAAAATTTCATGATTAATGTGTATCTAATATACTAATCACACTTCTCAACTGTCTCTAAAAATCAGGAACTCACCTTGAATCACAAAGTGAGTTTTAATGAAAAGAAGCTAATTTCTCAAGAGTGGCAGACTTTTAAAATTATATTCCCATTTGGTTTTTAAGTTTCACCTAAATTTCCATCAATCACACAATTTCTGCAAGTGCCGATACTCCTCCAAGAAAGTGTGGAAAATAAACTGATGGCTATTTTACGCAATATTTCAATGTTTGAATTACTGGAAAAATAATGAAAATGACTGCTCCATAAAACATTTTCAAAATCTAGAACAACCAAAAACTAAATTATTATAATTTAAAAAAGCAAGAAACACCTATCAACCATTAAATCATTGCCCTACTTAAAAAAGCGTTCATAGTACAATAACAGAAACCAAAATAACAATAAAAACACTTACGCTTTATAGACATCCCCGAAAGATCCTCTCCCTATCAACTCTGGTGAAAAAAATCTAGAACCGGCTGCCTCTTGTAAGCCAGCAATATCAGCCATTTGCACAAACGCTTGTTACAAAAACCGAACCACACAACAAACTAACAAATGTAAATCACAAATTCAAGCAAAATTCCTCCACATTCTTCAATTCCCAATTCAGTTCGCCCTAATGGGTGTCTATGATCCCTATATAGTCCCCCAAAACCAATCCTGAAACAAAATTCATTGCACACTACATCAGAAAATTCAAAACCAAAAACAAAACAAAACCTAGGTAACAAAGATCCCAAAAAAATACAAAAAAAAAAAGGGAAATTGCAGCACACATTACACAAAGAAATTTTACACTCAAAGCAACACCACAAATTACAAATATATATACAAAAATAAATCTTTCTCAGTTAGGTGAAATGGGATGTGCTAACATGACAACCCAACAGAATCTCAATTGGTTTAAGTACACTAATGATAGCGAAACAACAACACACACGTGGTGGTGGTTCTGGGACGAATGAAACAAGGTTTAAGTCTAATAGAGATTTGAGAAAATTTGTGAGAAAATGCTTGTTTTTATTACCTGTTAGTTCGACGATTACGATGATGGTGATGTGGATATTTTCTGTTCTTACAGTTGCTTTAAGTCTTCGTAACTCCGAGTTATGTGAGACTGCAGAAACGCCTTGAGAGCTACAAGGGGATCGATAGCTTAGTGGTTTTTTTTTTTTTTACCTCCGATATTTTCTTCATCTGCAATTATTATTTATTGGAACCAAAAATAAAAAAAAAACCTTTGTAACTTGTCCATTAAACGCTGCCTTTTATAAATTATTGATGGATTAATTTTTTTAATTTCTTTTTTCTACCCATATTCTAAAATTGGTAATGTTATATTAATGTTATAATCTTTTAATGTTTTATTAATATTTTTCTTTATATTATCAATTTAACCTTTCTTTTTTGGGAATTCAAGTGTTTTTATGGATTAAAACAGAGTTTTTAATTAAATAATAAACTTCCATGTACAAGTATAAGTTGATTAATTAAAGAGGCTTCATCCCTCTAGGGTTTCCTGTTTTGGTTACAAATGTCAATTTATATTTATGCCCGATAAATCAATGTCGATAACATGCAAACTTACTCGCTTTCGAATTGTTCGTAATTTAGTTTTAATATAATAACAATATACTTTTAAATTTTAAAATATTATATTTATATTTTTATAAATTTATTCGTACACTTTAGATTAAAAAAAACAATTAATATGCAAATGATAAAGTTTTACAATAATTTTTTAAGTCAAATTCGAATAAATTATTTTCATCTCAAGCCACAAATTAAGTACTATTTATTCGATTACAACCCTATGATAATTGTATTTATATTGTTATAAATTAATAAATATTGATCTATATAATCATATGATAATATATTATTATTTAAAAATTAATTATAAGAAGATTTTTGTTATTTCTGGAGCCTCAAGGGGGATTTATGTTGTTAACTTCAGTAAAAGGAATAAATAAGCAATCATAGAGGGGGGCAAAGGTGTAGTGGTTGTCCTGGGATTCAGGTGGAGCAACTATAGCCAGCAGAGAACTTCTTCAAATGGGCAAATTCAATGATGTCATAACCCAATAAAGGAGGATAAGATTTAAGCAAAAGGTTAAAAATGTTGGCTGGGTTAGTTGAAGATTGGTTTGTTCAGGGTTTTGAATTATGGATGGGGCATGGGACTTCTTATCCCCCAAAGTGATTATTGCACAAAAGTATTAGTACTTTGAAGTTTGCCTTATTTAAATTTTAGACGTAGATTTTACGTATGTTTATTCGAATTTAAGATTTTTTTGTTCAAATCTAGTTTATTAAAATTTTTTGAGTTTTTAGACTTTTTTTAAAATTTATTTTATAATTTTAAAAACTAATGAAAATAATATGACAAAATCCTAATAAGTTTATAACAACATCTGTTTAAGCTCAAACCTATTAATTTAATGGACAATTTTTTTTTTTTTTTTTTTTTGGGGCTCATTTAAGATCCGAATTTAATATAATATGAAATGTATTTTTCGAATCGAATAATCAGACCTCTAACTTACAAGGTCAAATTGACAGTCCTGGCACTAGTACATTATGGTTGCCCATACCCCTTATTTATTCTAAAGCCCGACGCTGCGACTCCATTATCCAATATTTGGGCTGGCCCAGGCCCAATTGGACTCCGATGGCAAAAATATCAAACCGGATATGGGGATGGGTGGGGCGATGAGGAATGAGGAATGGGCCTGCTGTTATGAAGTTAAAAACGACGTTTTGCAGGACACGTGTAGCAATCTGGATGAGATGATGAGCCGCCCATTTTATAAAATAATATGATAATGTTTATAATTACAAAAATAACATAGATGTCCTCAAACTCTGTTCCTTCTTATCGTATATTGAAATAAAGGTTTAAGAAGAAGTACATGTGTTTTTCTTTTTCATTTTCTGAGGGCTAAAATGTTTGGCATTTTTGGTCATATGGTTGGCAATTTTGGTCAAATTGGTAGAAATTTCAGCAACAAAATTTTCATATATTTGTCCAAATCTGTCAGTCATTTATGTGAAATTACATCTTTAACCTCCATCAGATCACAGTCAGTTCAAGTTGGGCAAACTACACACATTCAGAAACAGTAAAAATAACCTAACCACAAAATTGGTCATTGGTCAAACAAAAGAATTTTATTTAAATCCATCGTATGCTCTCAATTTGGGTCACAATTGCAAAATCAAATCAAAATTCAAAACCCACAAATTAAGGTCGGTTTTTTTATGACTAATATTTTATTTATAGAGGGTTAGGTCGGATGCCAATTTTCAGTGACGAAGAAACCGGGGGCTCCACCAAAGATACGGTCGCGGTAGGTTTAAGCGAAGCCTAGGGCGGTCAATGCGGAGCCAAAGAGATATTTTCGCTGCTGCCTCCGTCTCTCCTCTTCCACGCGCGCCCTTTCTTCGCTCTCCGATGCTTGGGCGTTGGATTGGACGCGTGAGACGGAGCGTCTAAGGAGGAGCGAAAATGTCGTAGCCAGAGGACGCACCGCCCCGCAATTCGTGCTCGCGCGTAAGCCTCTTTTATTTATTTATTTTATTTTTTATTTTTATGAGAAACGATGCACCGACTCACTGTCAAAGCACGTGCGCACGTGACCTCGTTAATCTAAACTATATGAATATATTCTCTGTTTAGTTGTTGGCCATCTTTTTTGTGAAAATACTATTTTACCCATCTTCCAGCATGTTATTTTTAATCACTAAGAAAGTTTTCTTTTGAAAAATAGAAGGAATAAAAGGGCAGTTATGGGTTTTAACCATATTATTTTGTCCGTGCAAACTGACTCGTATCATATTATATAAATAAAATAATTTGATCCAAATCTAATATTCAGTATAATACTAGTATCACTTTTGACCATTCAAGATTCTGTGCCTCATAGCTTCCATATATTTTTATAAATTCAATGCATCTTTAACCAAAATATTTTAATATTAATCACATTTTTATCGTTAAAAAAATTATAAATAATGTTAAAAAAATAAAATAAATATATTAAATAAATTTAATATTTATCATAATATAATATAAAAATTTTTAAAAATTTTTAGAATTCGGCCATGGTATGAGTTTTAATATTTATAGTACAATTATTTGCCATTGTTAATGTGAAGGTTATGATACATAATTATCTCCTAAAGTTGTTTTTTTATTTGTTTATATATATAATCATGAATGTAAAGTAAATTTGCTACTCTTGTAACCAAACATGGTGCTTCAAAAAGCTAAAACTTAGCCTCTTTTATTGAATTATTTAGCAGAGAAATTAAAAAGTTAGGAATTGTTTACAAAAATCCTTTTTTTAAACACCTTTTAAGAACATGGGTAATGACTTGATGCAATTCCCCCCAGGGGAGTAGTACAAGAATTTTTTTTTGTTGTACTTAATTAAAAAGTTATAAAAAATTATATTATTAGATCAATGAACATTAAAGATATGGAGATTTAGAAATTAGAATTGAATATTATAAGATAAAAATGCCTGAGGTAGAGATTTATCCTTGATAAATAAAAGAAAAGTGGTTGGAAAGAGGAGGTCATGTGCTTGACTACTTCATCAAAATAAACAACTTAAAAAAAAAAGGATTTTACAGTACAACAAGAACATAACCAGGTCAAAGAAGATGAAACCAACCAAACCAAACTGATTTTAACCAGTATTAGTTAAAAAAGCAAGTGGATTTCCCAACAAGATGAAGGATTAAAATGTAATTTTAATTTCAATTAGAAGACTAGAGTGGCACTTTCTTTTTCCTTCCCAGTTCACCCTCTTTTTCTCCCTCACTGTTGTGTAGTGTAGCTGTTCTAGGCAAAGTTGGAGGACGAAAGAAAGAAAGAAAGAAAGAAGGAAGAAGAAGATAAAAGAGATAAAAAGGTCGGTGTCCCCACTTGGGTTTTTATTATTTTTTGCATGGTTAAAACAACACTTGCCAAAACTCGGTTCTTTTTTCTTATTCTCTGTCTTCTTTTACCTGGCTGTTATCAACATTACCAAAGCTTGTTACTTCGTGATATAATTATGCCAAAAAGAGAATAGTAATCACTTCAAGCCATTTTGTACTGTGAAGGAGAGAGAGAGAGGCAATTCAGCTCGGAGTTGGAATTAGAGTTAAACTCGCTTGCTTACATTTACATATAAGTAGAAGCAGTGTGAAGAGAAAATTATAAGATTAGGAAGAATTTATATTTATATACACACATATATATATTGAGAGAGAGAGAGGGGTGTGGAAGGAGAGAGATGGTGGGCTCAGGAGCAGGAGATAGGAGCAAAGAAGCCGTTGGGATGATGGCCCTTCATGAGGCCCTTAGAAGCGTCTGTCTCAACTCAGACTGGACTTACTCTGTTTTCTGGACTATTCGTCCTCGACCGTACTTCTCTCTTTTCTTACTCCTTTTCCTGTCATTTCAGTTTCTCTTAGTGTTTTCAGATGTTTCCTTAACTGTTGTTTTATATCTTAATTTGCAGGCGAGTCCGAGGTGGTAATGGCTGCAAGGTTGGAGACGATAACGGCAGCTTGTGAGTATTCTTTTTCTTGACCTACTTTCTTCCGAGAACTCATCGTTTTGTTTCAGTTTTGTATAGAGATGTCAAATGAGAATTCCGCTCAAGTTAGTTCAGTAGTATTCCATAAATAATGTTAATTAAAGAAGTGTTTTGAGTGTTAAAACAAATTTATGGTTGATAATGGCAGATGTGTATGTATCAATGTGTGATTTATTAGTTAAAGTACTGTTTTCTGGAATTCTGTGAAGGATGTTGATGTGGGAAGACGGGTTTTGCCGAGGAAGAATTGCAGATTGTTTGGAAGAGATGGATGGTGAAGATCCTGTCAGAAAAGCTTTCAGCAAAATGTCCATTCAATTATATAATTATGGAGAAGGGTGGGTACTGGGTAGGTGCTATTATTATATTTGGTTTCGTTTCTTTCTCTGAATGTCCAAATGAGCAAATGTAGTTCTTGCAGGAAAGTAATGGGATAGAGTGAAAGAATGAGCAGAAATTGATTCTTCTTCTTCTGTGTTCTTTGATTGGTGAATTAATTTATCTTTGAGCAGGTTAATGGGAAAGGTTGCTTCGGATAAGTGTCATAAATGGGTGTTCAAAGAGCCAACAGATTGTGAACCAAACATTTCCAACTACTGGCAAAGTTCTTTTGATGCTGTAAACAACTTGTCCCACAAATCTTTTTTTTTTTTAATCTATTTTAGAATATGAATTTGATGGCCAACGTGTTTAGTTTATAATTATTGATGCTTACCTTCCACTTGTGTTGGTATAAATTGCAGCTTCCTCCTGAATGGACTGATCAATTTGAGTCTGGCATTCAGGTCAGAACATAAACAGTGCATTTTACTATTGTTAGTCTTTCGCTATTTGCATTTGTCTTTCCTTTTTAGTGGTACGTAGACTTTGTGCTCTTTTTTTATTCTTTTTTAGACCATTGCTGTAATTCAAGCTGGCCACGGTCTACTGCAATTGGGTTCCTGCAAGATTGTAAGTAGTATTTACTTTTCAAATTTATGGCTACTTAAGTCTTGAATGATTCATTTTTATCAGTAATTTGGTGTAAAATCTTCTAGAATTATAATTATGTAAATGTAGTAAGTGCAAAAAATATCCATGTGCAGATTCCTGAAGACCTGCATTTTGTGCTAAGAATGAGGCATACATTTGAGTCTCTAGGTTATCAATCTGGTTTTTATCTATCCCAGTTGTTTTCTTCAACTAGAAACAATTCTTCTTCATCTGCTATTCCCTCGAAGCAATCTGCCATTCCAATTCGGTCTCCTCCTCCCCTCTTCAACTGGGGTCAGAGGGCAATTCCTTCTTCCACTTCTATGCTAGCCCCGCCTAATTTTCAGAATCCTGCTAGACATGGGTTCCCACAAACCAAAGATGAGACTCACATGTTTCTCCTCCCGCACGCATCTGAAACACGAATGGAAGATATGATGGGAGAACAAGAAAATGATATTAAGTGGCCGAATGGGTTGTCTTTCTTCAATGCTCTTACTGCTAGGCCCGATGATGCCAAGATTTTGTTTAACCCGGAGAGTTTTGGAAACAAACCAGACCAAGGTCATCATCCACTCATTCTTGAGGGAAAAGACTTGAATCCAAACTCAGATGGCAGTGCTAACCCAAATGAGTTCTTAAGCTTGGACAGTCATCCAGAGAATGCAAGGAAGATGGACAACAAGTTTAAAAGGAACTTTACCTTGCCCGCGAGGATGGCTTCGTCGTCTTCTTCAACATCGGTCGATCACCATCAACAACAACAGATGGAATATAGGAATCCTGAGGCAGGGATGTACAATGATGTTATGGAGACCTTCTTGGAATGAAGTTAGAAAAGCGAGTATTAGAGGGCAGAAAAGGGTTAGAATTTGTAGGCAGGCATGCTTTTGGTGTTTCTTTGTAGCTAAAATTCTGGTGCTTGTTCTAATTTAGTGCCCTATTCCATGTTGTGTTTCTTTGTATCTTTCACAAACTCTAATCATTTGTTGTAGTTTATCCTAACACTATTTTTATCATAAATTCCCCGCTTCTCTTCTCTCACATGATACAGCTAGAATTTAGGACTTGTTCTTCCAGTGTGCACTGTCTTGACGTGTTAGGTTCAGGCCGAGCCTAATTCAAACTTGTAGGATTGAATAAGTTCCTTTCTACCATCAATCAAATCCTATTTTCGAGTGTTCTGGAAACTGGAACAAGGACTCTTCTTCTCTGGGATAAACCATGACATGACTACAGCATATTTTTCAACCCCCAATTTGCCTTCAGTTAATGATATCGATATCCAATTTGAAAATATCCTTCATGTCAATCCAATAATTTTTAGTGATTTGTTTATGTGTAACATGGCAACATGTCTTGTTAAGATAAATTTTCCATTAACTAATACTACCATGATGAATAATTGATCAAGTTCATAAACTAAATTTGTTTCTTTTGCCAAGAAAGAACAAATGTTAGTATGGGACTGGGACTGCTGGGATAAGTGTTTTTATTTGTAACTCTTTTTAGTAAGATCATCGGGTTCATTCTCTGGGATCATAATATTATTAGATAAAAAATTGAAAATCTGTGGTCTTAGATAGTGATAATTATGTGGTGCTTTTAGTAATATAAATATATTAGACAAATTAAATATAAAATCTCTTTTTTATTAGAATTTTAAACTTCTTATTTTGTTTAGAGTCTTCGACATAGGCCTTAATTCGGCCTGGTATCATCTATACCAATTTTAACTCTCCTGGGTTTAAGGTGTTTTGCATGTGTTGGTGGAGAGAGATACCGAAGCAGACTATGGTGTTCAGGATATGTGAAATTGCTTATCATTAAGGGCCAATGGATGTTACTGCAGAGTTTCAACATTATTGAACTTTCTGATTTTGCAGACTGATTGGGAAGGTGGCTTTTTACCACTTATTATCCATTTCAGTGAAGATTATCCAAGCAAACCCCCAAAGCAAAATACAATTTATACCAAGATAGTAAGTCAATGGTGAGTGTGCAAGGCCAGGGACTACATCAAAATTAATAAAACTCTTTCATGCTTTAAGCTTCTGAAATAGCTGAGAAACAAACAAATAACATCAGGCTCTAAGAATCTTTTGTCTGCTACCTTAAATTTAAGATGGCAATTGAACCAAATAAGAGGCTGAAAACAAGAAACAATAATTGAATTGAATTGATGGGTAGGAAGGCTCCAATCATAATTTGGGTCATCTACTTGCATTTATGTCATTGCTACCCCAACATTTGGGGCCCAAGTTTGCTAATTTGCTCAGCTGTGGGTCTAAAGAGCCACTTTTTTAAACTGCAAACTCATCCTAGTGTCTCAAATTATTGAGAATTTGACCCTCTTTCAAACTGGAATAATTTTTAAGATTGCATCAACCCATCGTTAACAAAAATGATATAGACTACTTGGGACATAGATCCATATGATTGTAAAAGAAAAACTCAGAATCCAGTAATTCTTTTGCAACCAAAGTACAAGCTCAAGCTCAAGCACTTTCAATAATATTATAACAATTATGTTGTCACAAATATCCAAACTACAAATACAAATCATTCTACATTATTTACTACAAAAATAAAGGAAGCAGCAGACGTATTTTCGATGAAAAAATATACATTTACTCAAAAATACATGCTAAATGATACTTGAAATAAAAAAGCAGATGAAAATTATAAATTTATATGTCTTCCTTGCAAAATGTCATCTTTTGTGGATGGTTCCATGGCGTGACACTCTCTGCAAGCAAACAAAAAGGACATGAAAAATCTCTTGCAGAGTCCCTGCGCCGCTGCTCCGTCATGGCTACGACTCCTCCTTTGTTTACCTTGCGAGGCTGATCTCTTTAACGATGATGAAGATGCTGATCTCAACCCATCTTTCAACACAACCCCATCACCGTTCTTCCTCTGCGACATCTCACGTTTCAGTAGTACAGCTGCAGGGACCGGCGTCAGATGTTGCCACCTCTGTGAAGATCCGTACAGCTGAGCAGTGACGATTCTGCTCGCTTTCGTCGCCTTGCATGTAATGTGTTTGTTGTTTTTGTAGTACAACAATCTCCTCTCGGAAGTATCGCTCGAGCTCGTTCTCGCGCTGCTGCAGCTACTGCTCCTGCTGTTAGTACTATTGCTTCTCGAAGACATGAGTGAATCTTTGCTACTAATACTGCTCGTTCGACTCGTGGCACGAGATATGCTAACATTAACGTTATCAGAAGAAGGCCGTTGATCACACGGGAAAGAGTGAGGCAGGAGGCGACCATTGAAGAAAAGATGATCAGCAGGGGAGTTTCTTGAAGGGTCTTGCGAGGGAGAGTCAGGAGTAAAACAACCAAATTCGAAGTCAGGATCTTGGTCTTGATTATTCGGTGTACTAGGGAAGGAGAACAGCTCGCGGGAGCTCGACGTTTGGCGGCGGTTCTCCATTGTTAAAGGTGTGTGTAGCTTGTTTCTTGGTGAAGAGAGTGCAGTGAGGCTGAGTGTGTTGTACAATATATACAAGGAGAATGGTAGTGGATGATGATATAGACAAGTGAGCCTTTTGGGGCCCTTTGGTTGAGTGAATTCGACAAAACTTTCTTGGTGGTATAAATCATGTAGCCATATACTTGCCAACTCAATCTTAAACTAGCACATGCTATTGTTAGTAGCTGCTGTAATTATTTTGCCAGTATGCCTCTTTCCAAACCAGTATGTGTTAAATCATTTAGCTGCTCCATTATTAGTACCATCCTACCCACCTTCATGGAGATTGCAAAAGTTCAATTTTTTCCCTTAAATATTAGATACTTGCAGCCATTCGTATATCCTGTTGTTGGACACATGCAAGGTAAGTCTTTGTAAATGGCATATATTTTAGTAACTCTCATTGTTTTTTCTGTAGACAAGATTCATTGATGTAAAATCCTGTGTATTGGATTTAGATCAGTCCAAGCTCCTGCTTTACCAATACCATTAATTGAATAATCGATTTGGGTTATATTTTGTCTAGTTGTTCACAGAAACTTCCAGGAAGCTTAAAGCAGCATTTGGTATTGTGCTTGCCTGTGTTGTTGTTTCTCGGAAGGACACATCCTCCCAAATATACTCTTGGATAAGTAAAGCAAAAGATACCTTCAAATCTATAAAAGAGAGAGAGATAAAAGTAGAGAGACTGATTATCAAGTGTGTGTATACACACACACACACACACACACACACATATATATATACACATATATTCATGGGCTTGTTTATTAAGATCTTCTGAAGAGCAAATTGGCATGATGGGATCAGCAAAGCTTTTCTCAGTGTTGTGGGGGAAGCAGTGCAGACGCTCTGTAGGGACTCATCAAGATGGCATCAAGTAAATAATTTAACCAGAAACACACTTGGATGACTCCTAGATTTGAGGACAAAGCAGGCATTGGAATCCTGGTTTGTCCCCCAATTAGGCCTCTGAGCAGAGAGACTTGGGCCCGTTTCAATATTTCATGCCTGAGGGACCATCGGTCACCTGCTTTTTGTCCCCACAAGCGAGCAACTCATTTGTTGATCTCTTCCTTTGTTGATGTGGAGGTCTTTGTTTTTTTATTGATTGGTTGACCAGGACCTTGCTTTTGACCAACAGGTCTCCTCTGGCTTCTTGCTTTTTGGGAAAATTAAGATATGCTTTAGTGGCAGTACCCATCAAGGTTTGAGGTGGGTTCAGTTTTCTTATTGGAAGTCGAAACACGATTTAGCCCGAACTTGATAAATGAGAACCCTTATGTTGAAATGGGCTAGACCTGTTGTTACACAGTCAAAATCTATATATATCTTTATTGTTTATACTTGAATTCAGTACAAAAAATTACGCGTATTCTTTGTATTCACAATTATGGTATAAGAGTCGGAAAAAAATTTAAATTTTAACTATTTTTGGTTTTTTTTCGTTGTGCAAATGATTACTTCTGAACTTGGCGTGATTTCTGAACGAGGGCTCCAACCTGCTATTTAACCATATTAAGGGCAAAATGGCGGAGACTGCAACAGCTATGGCTTGTAGCTGGAGAATCCTGGTTGCTGATAAGACAAGAAAGATCAAACGCAAATGGAAAGGGTAGGAACAATCGATCAATAGATGTGGAATTGAAGCAGGGATGCCCAAAAAAAAGAGGCTAGAAAAGGTTTCGTATCCTCGGAAATTTTATTTTGAATGAACATCTTCGATGGAAAGGATTAACACTTCAACTGATGCAAGACTGATCAGGAAACAACCATCTTTGGCTTTTGTTTAAAAGGAATCAAATAGAAGTTTGTGGTGTGGCAAAAGAAATTCAAAAATTGAGAAGATCAAGTCAGTGTTTAGTTTATAATCTTTTCAAGTGAAATGGAATTTTCTTTTTAGCAATTTAGACCTAAATCAAATGTAAGACTTTATTGAATCAAAATTCTATCATAAAATACCAGTCCTTAGAATAATTGATATGGTTGATACTTCTAAATAGATTTTGATTCAGCACTGTGATTGTTGGGGAATTTCCAAGGATGAAAGTTGGATGGGTGGTTGATGAAGATGGGAATTCTGTGGATTTATTGTTAAAGAAGAAGCCTAAAATAGATTTAAAAAAAAAAAAGACGGGCGAAAAAAAAGGAAAGGATGGAGCGAACACGTCATGGTCATCGGTGGGGGAGCATCGAATGCGGCGTTCGTGTCAACAGTTCCAGAATTCCGAACCCTCGTCATCACTCATCTTCTTCTTCTTCTTCCATGACACACTTGTCCTTCTCTTACACCTTCCTCTTCTTTCTCCTTTGTTTGACTCTATTTTCACCTCTTATTCCATTATTGTTTTTATTATTTATAGTCACCTCATCCCTCAACAACTCACCGTGATCGGCAAAAAAAACCTCGATAAAATGAAGGTAATTCCTTTTATTGCTCTCCATTTAAGCTTGTTTGATGTGATGATGGATCCATTTACGATTGTAATACGCTGTTTTTTTTTTTTTTTTTTTTTGTGTTGAAGATGTTTGAAATTGAATTGCATGAACTGGGCTTTTATTTGTTTAAAACTGCATTTCTCAACTGAGCTTTAGATATTAAACATTTTTATTCAAGAAAATCCATCTGGGTATCATGTGAGCTTTCTTTTTTTGTGTTATCCATAACGTTATTAATCATAAAGATATGATTTTTCAATATTTAGCTCTACATCCGTTCAAAACACTGATTTATATATTTATTTGTTGTGATGTAATTATTTAGAGATAGAAATTTCATTATATCCAGACATGCGTTTTCTTTTTCTTTCGTAGAAGCCTTATTGTAGTTTTGCTTCTAGATTTTCAGGCAAGATTCTGCTAACCTATTCAATTACATAGTTTCTTTCTTCAAAATTCTTCTTTTTCGTGGACCTATTTCTTTGGTTTGTGAGTGCAGTTAAATTTTCCTCTACATGAATGCGAAGCTTCAAATTAGAGCAATGATGTTGTTAAAAATAAATATAATGTTAGTACCATTTCATGCTTACCAACAAAAATTATTAGGGGACTGAAATTGTTAGGGGAGACATTATGTGACATACCATGGTTAGAGAGAGATATAATGGACTAACGTTCGGTAGAGGAAGTTGGATTCTTGGAATGTTATTATCTTGATTATAGGCTTTAAAAGTCATCCTATTGATGAGTAAGTTTGTGCTCATTTATGAGGTAGATTGGCCATTAATATGATTATGATTGCTGTGCTATTTTACCTTTCTCGGCATGTCATGTGTTACTTGTGACTTACTTTCTCTGCATGGTCTTTTATTTTTTGGTCTTATTGAAACTGAAAACTAGCTAAGATTGGCTTACCGACACCTGTTGATTATCACTAATGTTCGAGTAATTCTCATGCTGCCTTGACTGGCGAAGGACCTGGTAGGAGGTGTATATATCCCATGTGATGGTTAATCTTTAAGTTTGGCTGTGGTGGTTCTCTGTGGCTGATTATTGCTGCTATTTGTGAGTTATGCATAATTAGTTTTTTTTTTAAATATTCTGCTTGAATATGTTCATTTCAGGAAACAGTTGGACTAGGTTCATCTGCTGATTCCGGAAATGGGATGAGTAAGATGTCAAAGCGCGTAACTCATGGCTATCACTTGGTGAAGGGGAAATCAACTCATCCTATGGAAGACTATTTTGTAGCACAATTCAAGCAGATTGAGAACAATGAGCTTGGTTTATTTGCAATATTTGATGGGCATTTGAGCCATGAAATTCCTGACTATTTGCGGACACATTTATTTGAGACAATCTTAAATGAGGTGACATACTCTTTATCTAAAATCTTGTGCTACATAATTTTGTTCAGAGTTTGAAATTAATATTGGTTACCATTTCTCATAATTCTCATTTCTAATTCTTCACTGATTTTTTTGCATCGTAGTTTTCATTGTTATACTTTGCTGTATAGGCTACTAGCTGACAGATATCTGATATTAATATCTTTAATACCTTCATTTCTATTTTCAAATCAGCCTAACTTCTGGACAGAACCAGAGGCTGCAATCCAGAGAGCTTATCGTATCACTGATAATACTATTTTGGAGAAAGCAGTAGATTTGGGTAATGGAGGCTCAACTGCGGTTACAGCGATATTGATCAACTGTCAGAAGCTGGTAGTTGCCAATCTTGGTGATTCGCGGGCAATTGTATGCAAGAATGGTGTGGCCAAGCAGCTTTCAATTGATCATGAGCCAAGCATGGAAAAGGATGCAATTGAAGGCAGAGGCGGGTTTGTGTCAAACTTTCCAGGTAGATCTACTGAAAGGCAGGCTAATTTTCTTCCTGAGTTCATCTAAATATTAGCTCACAGTTGCATTATTTTTTTAATATTGTTATAGCATTAGGATGAGCCCATTTCAATGCTTTTAAAGGAGTTTGTTTATTTTTACCCTTTTTATTGGTCGCTTAAGATTACATTCTCTTGTCTTTGAATACTGGGTGAGTTCAGATTTATATTAAACACAGTTATGTTTGTGGGGATATATATGTTCACCATATTGGCGGTTCTCTAACCCATGAGCTATTTTGTTTTCTCCTCTGAAAATGTTAGGATGATAATTTTTCTTCTTGGGAAAAATTCAGGGGATGTTCCACGAGTTGATGGACAGTTGGCAGTGGCAAGGGCATTCGGTGACAAGAGCTTGAAAAAACATCTCAGTTCAGAACCAGATGTCAAAGTAGAAATGGTTGATGATGATACAGAGTTCATAATCTTGGCAAGTGATGGATTATGGAAGGTAATTCCTCATTGGACTTTTTGAAATTGCTACCTTTGATTTTCTTTTTTCTGGCAAACCATGCATTGAACGAAACTAACTGATAAACGATGTAGTATCGTTATACATGGTTCAACCCCAAACATTTTTGCCCTGTATTGTCCCCTGAATTCAATTAATATGATGCCAGGTAATGTCAAACCAAGAAGCAGCAGATGCCATCAAGCACATAAAGGATGCCCAGTCGGCTGCAAAGCATCTCACTGAAGAGGCGGCAGCTAGAAAAAGCTCAGATGACATTTCTGTTGTAGTTGTAAGATTTAGGTGAGATAAAAGAGAGTTTCCACTTCTCTGTGAGAAAAATCTCCTGTAATGTGTTATTACCCTTGGTAGAGTAATGGGGAAATCTTAATATCCTGTGCCATAAAAGAACAATTTGTGTTCACCTCATCAATGTTACATATTTTGGCAAAATGCCATTAAATTGTGTAATCTTTCTGGTTCAACCTTACTGCTAATTTGATTGAAGGATTTTGATAAAATATTGAGCTTGTAGTTTTGCTTGTCTGGTGTTGCCTTTTTCGCTGTGCTGAAAATTTGGTGATTGTAAACTAAAATCAAAGAGGAAAAAAGCAACGACTGTTGAAAGAAAAGAGATTTGGAAAATTGATCCTCTTTTCCAATTAGTTTGTCCATCTCAAAACTTCTAACGGCCATTTCACAATTTTGACAGCAATTTGAGGCTTGAGTCCACGGACTTGTCAATTAGACATTGAAGTTGAAGGCAGAAGTAGGCCATCCAAGCACACAAAATACTAAATAATATGATCAATACAGAAAATGGATAGCTGAGAGATCCATAAGTAGTGATACTAAATTATCTCTACTAAGATAAAACACACTAAATAGCCATGTGACACTCCTGTGTTACATAGACATTTTTATTTCTTCGTACACAGCTTTGAAACAACTGCAAAGAAGCTGCGGGATGACAGAAGACAGAGAGCACGGCGGCATGGCGAAGCAAAAAGCTTTGCTTATCTGATCTGTGAATGCTTGTAAGGGATGTGATTCCCTTGGAGAGGCTTCTGCATCTGAACTCTGCCTCTATCATCACCCTGCTGCTTACACAGACCCTCTTTCGATTGAGGACAGACACCTTTTCGACTTGATGAACCTTCGCTGATCATTTCAGCTGAGCTCTTTCTACGTCTCTCGTTGTGACCAGCCAGACGCCGGCGACAACTCCTTTTGGCTTCATCAAATTCAGAGAGCTCATGGAACCTGCAAATATATATGTATAATGAGGAAGAAATTTATATTGAATACTGAAAAAGGAAAGAGTGTTTGAACAATGAAAACTGCTATTTGCCTTTAAGGTAGTTTTTGTAATTTAGTCCAAGGAAAAGTTTAATCTTAACCTAAAGAATTGTTCATTTCACATCACCTAAATTTTTCCTGAGTGAAGTAGTCCAACTTTGGATCATTCCTTTTACTTTCTTTGGTTAAAATTGTACAAGTTAGATTCTGATGACCCTGAAGTTCATTAATTTAAGATACTGTTATACAGATTGTTTACATAGAAGCAGTACTGTTTTGAAAGTAATCAAAATACTTTTGAAGTGCCAGCAAAGGACACAGAAACAGGAGCTCGTAGCAGAAAGAAAGCAAAATAAATACTAGGAATCATGTACCTGCTGCATTGCTGACAAAACCTTTGCCTGAGACCAGAAACAATGACAATAGGAGCTTTGGAATGAAGCTCACACACCTTGTGACGCTTGTGGTAGCGTTTTGCATCGGTTAGGTTAGCTCCACACTTCTCAACTAGGCAACAAGGTGGCGACACCCCACCACCCCCACTACCAGACCCTCTTCTTCCCATCAATTTCTTCTTCTTCTCATCATCTACAATCCCATCACCACCACCACCACCCTCTTCTTCTTCTTCTTCCATGTCATTGTCTATATCTTCTTCATAACCAATTCTCGTCTTTTCTTTCAACGAACGCATAGCTTCAAGGCTTGTAACGTCCATTGGACAGCAAGGTGCTTTCCCAAAACAGCTATATGTGGTAAGGTAGAATGGAGCAAAATGGAGAAATTTCACATGATAAAGGTGAAGAATGTGTTTAAGAAAAAGGTGAAAAAAATAGAAGACTTGGACCACTAGCTAGTAACATTTTCAATTATCTTGTGTGGACTTGTAATGTAAATGATTAGAAGGTAAATAACTATTAGTGCGAAGTCAAGTTATTCACAAAGTTACTGTTGTCTTTTTGCCAGATTGGTTATTATTGAATTCTAGTGAATGCATATATGAAATGGGATTGAGAAAACATTACCTGAAAAAGAATCAAAAGTAACTAGGATTTTAACAGATAACTTATTGAGTCACTGAAAAGTACTCTATTTTTTCATATTACCAATCATGCAGACTATAAATCAAGGTAAATGAAAAGAGATTTACCAACTTTGGGCAACTGTTAAAACTTCGGAAAAATTTTAATGTAATTTCTATTGTAAGGACAACCTTGAGAGAGACGTATCAGATTCATTGAACTCCTTACTGTATAGCACCATTGCTTGAAAAGAAATTCTGGCTCTCGTTGAGTTGGACAAGTTACAATACCAGAGCACCATAGGCTTTTCTCCACTCAAAATAACCTATAAATGTACGGTCTTTAGTCCTTGCTATATTCCATTTTCAACTTGATCATCTCCTGTCTTTACCAAATGACAAATCATTAGCTTCTTTGATGAAAAGAAATAAATACTGTCATGCATATATATAAATATATGATTCCTTCAATTTTGTATTTGTATTTGCATCAGTTAATTGAATTTCATCTCAGTGGATGATTGCACAATCCAAAATCAGGACAGACAGGATTAATGACAATGACCTAACACAAGGTTTCACATGGCCATTGTACTAATTCCTCATGAAAATATTGTACAAAGTTAACACTGAGAGGGCTGGCTATAACTCAATTTTTAGAGACAAAACGACAGAGTGACACAGAGGTATTCGTTTCCTCTATTTATAAAATTTCTGATTGGTCCAGTACTCATAGAAAGTGAAATGTTCTGGAGCTAGTGCCAATCACCATCATCACAATGCCTCATCATCTTGGCATATTTTTATATGATGGTTGCATCTAATTAATTTTCCATAACGTAAGAGAATATGCTCTTAATCTTTCTAGCAAATTTCACATTTAGAGAGTCAATTGATTTATGAATTTCACCAGATAAAACAATCCCAGAAAAATGCTTTCATTTAGAGTATTTTCTATGAAAATGTGCAAAGCTTGAAAGTTGGTGATGTTTCTATCATGCTAAGATACCCTTTTGTCCATTTCAACCAAACGGAAAACAAAGGTAAAAAAGGTGCTTTCAATGGTAGGATTCAAAAGCAGAATTATCTCAAAGGCATTCATTAGCCTGTAGAAATTATTTGATTAAAAATTCTAAGCAAGCCTATAAATAGGAATCAAAACCATCTACTGGAAATGGAATTGTCTGTAGCCACATAAATATCACCATGATTCTGCTCAGGAACATGACCATGAGGCTCCAAATAACTCCACCACCCCACTCCTCCGCGTCACTCTTTGCTTGCATAAAGAAAGAAAAGATAAAAATGGCATATGTCACCACAATTTTATACATGGATTTTGATGATCACCATCTAAAGTGGCCATCACTCTCACTATTGAGTTGTATATTGGTCCAAAGTTACTTGTCTTATTCTTCCACTACAATATGTGCACCAAGAGTTTTCACCTTACAGGTGCAATTCATTTATTCTTCACACATCTTCAATTCTTGTTTCCTTTTTCCCCTTTACAAAGAGGACAAAACCCTATAATTCTTTCCATTTGTTAATGCATTTATGTTAACCTATACCCTGAAAATACAAGATGAAGAAAACCAAAGGCTTTTTTGTTGAGCCATAGACAGCTGTTTGGATAGATGTTTCTTTTGAAGGTCTTTGTCAGTTATTTATTTATTTTAAACATGAATGTGGAGGACTTTCCGAATCACCTACCCCTTTACAAAGATGAATGTAAATTTATACAAATGTAAATGGATGAAAATGATCTCATTTACAGACAAAATGCAGATATTTGAGTTCAAAAACTATAGATAAATTGGTTACCTAGCATCATCTCTGTTAGGTCGTTTTAATTTGGCCATAAAATCTTATCCTTGGCTTTATATTCCATTGCTTTCATACAGCATTTTTATCACCCTCTGTAGATATTTATTTCAGAATTTACCAAGCAGATTTTGGCTAGAAAACAGGCAGCTAGCGTATCTTTTTTTTTTTTCATTGTGGCCAATGGACAAATTTTGGCCACTTTGTATCAAAAGTACAGCATCCCAAAACTCTTAATGCACAAATGCAACAACTAAAATGACTTCAAACACTTAAATCTCCCACCTTTAAGCCCTCAAAAACTTCAACTTTTAATTGATTCTCACTATGACATTGAAATTGTATATGGCACAATATATAATTAAGCAAAAGAAAGCTATGAAAACCAAAAACATTTAAACATAATGGACCTTATCGTATCCTCCTGCTCTATTCACTTCTTGAATGCTTCTATATTCTTGAGTGTCAATAGGATCATCAATATCACAGACCTCAACAACTGCAGGATCCTCATGAATGTTACCATTATTATAATAATAACCGTCGTCGTCCTCATCAACTTGGTGAACACCTACTGTTTTCTTGACATTTTCAGCACCTTCCTTGGCTGCTTTCCATGCACCATCCATTGTTTTCTTAGCTGTGTCTCCAACATTTTCTGCCATCTCCACTGCCTTCTTCACTCCCTCTTTCGCTGTATATGCTACAAACTGTCTTGGACCGCTTGCCCTTCCCTCGTTTCCTTCATACATGCCTAGACTTCCGGGATCATTTGATGCCCTTGTTGCCTCTGCTACCGCAATGCTACCCTGCATTTTTTTAGAATCATATTTTCAACAATATTTTAATAAAATTTTCTTATACGAAGAAGCAAATTTAACATAATTGCAATATTCTCCTCCAAATTATCAAATATTGCTTAATAAAATAATCAAGAACTAATAATATTAAGAAGAGTAAGAAGAAATACTTAAGCATGTTCATAAGCAGTGGAGAGGCAACGAGTTGCAGACTGGAAACAATTGGGCAAGTGTATGGGTGAAGTTTTAGAAACCCTCTTTGCCAACAACAACACTGCCGCCATTTTCCACTTCTTTGAGTTGTTTATCTTGTAAAAGTCTATTTTCAAAGTCATATATATACTTTAACACCACTGCACTTATGCTTCCTCACCGTTTGAAGTTAATATACAGTGAGACAGATGATAGAAGTGTCAAGTTCTTTGACAGGCACATGGATATGGAACTTGACACGTTCTGAATACACAACAAGTTCATCAGTTTGACTAGCTAATCTTATCGCTCAACACTCGTCATTTATATTTTTTGATAACTTTGCATAGTTCTCAGACTTCTTATTGGTCCATTGGGCTTGTATATTTGCTGGACCTTGGCCTCATTTTATCTAGCCCAATAGTTTTGGGACAATGAAAAAAAAAAATTAGTTTTTTTTTTTAATAATTCAAAATGTCGAAAAATCTCAGGTAGCCGCGAGCAACCCACCTGCTTGTCAGGTCTACTTAAACCTAAAGGTCTGTAGATGAGACCTGGCTACTCAATCTGACAATAACCTTATAATTAAAATTAGAAAGAGTAGTTAGGTAAATATTTAATTGATAAGGATTTTATGCATAACTGTTAAGAAATATCTTAATAACTTATAATTAATATGAAGATTGTAAAAAATTATTGGTCCTTACACGCATCATATAAAAGTGGGTCTTATCAATGTCTCTGTGTTGTGTAAAGACTAAAAGCATGAGGAAAAAGAAAAAGGGGATGTGAAGGAAAGAGGAAGAGGCAGCCATCCATCCATCAATTCAAAACATATTTCTTTCATTTTTGTGAACAATTGAAGAAGAATCCTCAACCATCATCTTCATTTGAAAAGCAAGACCTTAGAAAAATGGAGATTTGCTTTCAGAGATAATCAAGTAAAAGAGTTGTCTCATACCAATTTAATTGATACATAACAACTCCAACCCTCCTCCCAAGAAAAGTTGAAAACAAAATAGAATAATACCATAAAGAAAAACAGCTTTAAACAAACTTTCTTCATGTCATAGTTAAACTAAAATTAACCAAAGTCCGAACTTTAGCAGCAGGGAAGAAGTTTCAATCCATGATATGCAAAAGGAAATCTTTTCCACTGGCGGGAAATAGTTAAATTTGTCTAACCTTTTTTTGTGTAAGAGTAGAACCTCTGTCCAGCTTTTTGTGAATACAATTTAAAACATGGAAAATGGGATTTTATTCTTTTCTGAGAAGCAAGCCATTGCACGTTATCATTGTGTTTGATATGAAAGGTTAATATAGAAAATGAATGAAATGAAATCTTGTACGTGGTTTAGCCACCACTGTTGACTTAAGGGAGATACTAAAATATTGCTTCTGCTTTGTCTTGTATTAGTGAACACAGCTCAATAATGACCAGGAAATTGCCCAGATAGATGTTGATTGTAGAGCTTTTGACTTCAAGGGATATGCAGCTAGAGAAGATGAAAAAAATATGACGAAACGGCTTGACAAATTAACCCAAGTCAATCTGATAGGTAAAGAATTATGTGAATAAGCATTGCATGGTTGCAGGATAAGGAACGAGCAATATACAAAGTCCCAATTTATGACACAATGGAATCCTTCCACTTTGATATTGACTGGTATTTTTCTTATTTAAGGTTAAATAAACAGACAAAATAGCCTTTGTATACAACATTTATCTGTCAGTACAGAGAACTTAAGGATTGTTGTTTTACAGGAAGCCAAAGTCACTTTGGTAAAGATTCATATCAACCTTGTAGAAACATGGAAGATAAGTGTTGCTTTACAGGTATACCACTGTACCCCCCAATGAGAACTTACACAGTAATGAATTTCATTGCTGAGCAGACTGGGTTCCAATACCGTGTAGCAATGAAACAACTTCTTCGATCAAGGGTCTCTGTCTTGGATCCTGGTCTAGACATTTACATGCAATTTCAAGCATGTCTAAGAGCTGCTTCTCGCAATCCTTGTCCCAGATTGAAGGATCTATGATCTCTGACTCCCTTTTTTCAGACTTCATCTGAAACACCCATGATACTAAATCCCTACAGTTTTTCCCTTTGCAAACTTCAACAGGCCTTCTACTGGTAAGAAGCTCTAGAAGAACAACACCAAAACTGTAAACATCACCCCTGCATGTTGCTGTTAATGACTGACTGTATTCTGGAGGAATATAACCTAACGTGCCGACCAAATCTGTTGTGACATGAGTATCATATGGACGAAGTAGCCTTGAGAGACCAAAATCAGCCAAATGAGCTTCGAACTTTTCATCCAAGAGAATGTTGCTGGTTTTTACATCTCTATGAACAATATGTGGCTCGCATACCTTGTGCAGATAAGCTAATCCACGAGAAGCACCTTGAGCTATCTTGAGTCTAACATCCCATTTGAGAATTGAATCCTTATCAACACACTCATGAAGCCAATAATCCAAGCTTCCATTCTCCATGTAAGAGTAAATTAACAATCTATCACTACCATGCCGACAATAACCCTGAAGAGAAACAAGGTTTTTATGCTGAGCTCTGGATAGGGCTTCCACTTCTGCTTGGAATTCACGTTCCATTTGACCACAATCCCCAGAAAGCCTTTTGATTGCAGCTTTTGTTCCATTGGGAAGGTTGGCTTTGTAAACCAGGCCAAATCCACCACAACCAATTATATTTGCTTGGTTAAAACTGTTCGTGGATTTCAACAAGTCTGCACAAGTAAGATCCTTGCAATCTGAGTTCTGGAAAAGCACCAATCTCGAAGAACCACGTCCTTCAGACAATCTGCATGGCCAGCTCAGTTCTTCATCAAGATCATTAATTCGGTCCTCCTTATCCCTCCTCGACATTTTCAACATAGCAACTGCAAGGAGGATTGCTATCCCAATCCCTATGCTGAATGTTATGCCAATGATGGTGCCTCGACCAATTTTACTGTTTGAACCAGATGGAATACCGGGCTTCAGCTTACTGTCTTTAGAACCACAAGGAGAATCTACTCCTCCACAAAGACCAGGGTTACCCTCAAAGCTCGAAGCAGGAAAGCTATAAAACTGTCCTCCAGATGGAATTGCTCCCTGCAAGTGATTATATGCCACACTAAACTTTGACAGGAATGTAAGTTTAGAAAATGATGGGGGTATCGACCCAGTTAGATCATTGAATGAGAGGTCTAATACTTCCAAATTTGTCATCTCTGAAATGGAACTAGGTATGGCCCCAGAAATGTTGTTTCTGCTCAAATCCAGGATATGGAGCTGCTTCAAACGTCCTATTTCAGGTGGGATTGCCCCATTTATTCTATTATTACTTAAGTATATTGATGGAGGGAAACTTGATGCCTGGTGGTACTGCAGACCATTACCACTCTGGTTTCGTTTCACATATAGTGGAATGCCGGTAGAGGCAGTGAGATTGGAGGAACTGCAATTATTAGAAATGAGGCTCTTTAGCTCCGCCAAATTTCTTGGGATTTCACCCGTAAGCGAGTTATTTGAGAAATCCAAGTAAAACAAATTCTCCATCTGACCCATCCACGAAGGAATGTTGCCATCCAGATGATTCCATGACAAATCGAGCACTTGTAACTTCTTGCAACTCAGCAACCAAACTGGGATGTGGCCTTTAAGGCCACAATTTCCGAGTGCTAAAACCATCAAGCTTACAAACCCACTCACATTTTCCGGAATTTTCTCACCAATGAAATTCTTTGTAAGTATAACAGTGGTGAGATTTTTGCACATTTGCAGCACACTCAGTGCCCTTGGTAAGTCTACAAAACTATTGTTTGACAATGAGAGAAAGAAAAGAGATGTAAGCTTGCTGAAACTCTCAGGGACTTGACCAGTTAAATTATTTTTGGCCAAGCTCAAAATTTTCAATTGACGGCAATCAGATAGGGAATTTGGAAGGGGCCCAGAAAAATGATTAGAGGCAAGTTCAAGAGTATAAAGACTAGGCAATCCAGTGAAATTAAGATCAATCTGACCAGTTAAAGAATTATTTCGAAGGTTAAGTACGCGGAGCTTTGAACATAGAGCCAGACCTGAAGGCAATTGCCCATAAAATGAATTTGAGGATACATCTAAAATTTCTAGGTTTGTAAGGTTTCCAAACACATTAGGAATTTGACCCGACAACTGATTTCCAGACATAATCAAGAATTTAAGGCTAGTGAGCTTACTTAAGTTATCATTTAATGAGCCATAGAAATGATTTTCGGAGAGTGTAAGTTGCTGCAAGGATGACAATGAATACATGGCACCCGGAAGAACGCCTGAAAGTGAATTGTAATCCAGATGTAATTCTTTCAGAGAGGAGCTGCAATTCTCTAAGCCTTCAAGCTTTCCAACAAAATGATTCATCGAAAAATCAAGAACCTGAATCCCATTTGAGGCACTCCAGATTTTGGAATTAAGACTCCCGGTGAATGAATTGTTGCTTATGTTGAACACAACAAGATTTGGAAATTCCCTGAGCTCTGACAAGTTCCCATTGAATGAATTACTAGAAACATTCAGTGACCGAATCAATTTCAAACCAGAAAGCATTCCCGAAACTGGTCCTGATAGATTATTATGGCTCAAATCAAGAACTTCCAGCTGCTTCAAATTTGAGAACTCAAACGGTAATACCCCTTCAAGGTGATTGAAAGAAAGATTAAGCAATATCAGCTGATCCAAACGGGCTACAGAGGGCGGAATCATCCCTTGCAAACCCTTTCTGGCCAGCTTCAACATGACCACTCTACTTGGAACTGATAAGTTGGTCTGATCATCACAAACAACTCCATCCCACTGACAGCAGATCAAACCATTAGACCATGATGTAAATATAGACCCATTTGAGAAGCTTTTAGCAAATTCTTCGAGTGCCGATAAATCACTTGGATCACAAACTTGCTTCTGGGTAGCGAGACCTAGAGAGGAACAAACAAAGCAGGCAAACAAGATCCATTTGTAGAAAGTCATAGGAATAAATCCCAGTGCCACCATTGCTGAAACCAAAGAATTGCAACCCAAAAATCAAGCTAATACAACCATAGAGTTACTCCACTCTTGATATTGTTTAAGAAAGAACAGTTTTTTAGATGCAAAAAGAGTTTCAAACGAAGAAACTCAGCATTCCCACACCATTAAAAGAACACCAGCCTCCACTTGCAACTTAAGAATGAAGCAACAATGTGAAGACTCGGAAAATGAAGATCAGTAATCCCCCTGAAACCAAATCCGTCGACCAAAATTAAGAAACTTAGAACTTATTCAATTTGAAAGAGTTAATTAAATAAGAACTAGCCAATGTATAGAAAGCAAACGTGCAAATCAAGTTAATTGAAAACCGTGAGGACTAACGAACAACAACTTGGAAGTGCAACAAAAACACTTACCATAAAAGAATCGTGAATTAATCATCAAGACCACTAAGGCTCGAACTGAGATATACATACAAGTCCCCACCAGATATTAAAACCCTTGACCACAATTAAGAGACCCTAAAAAAAAGGCTAAGCACCATTACTGAAAGAGATGACTAAACCAACCAAAGAAGAGATCTTCAGAGCCGGAAAAGCAAGGAGCGCGCACATGTTTTCCAATTTAGTCAAGGGATAAAATTAAATCGATATTTCGCAAAAATAAAGTATATAATTGAAAGGGATAGAAAACACATGCAATAGATGATGGAGGGCAATAAAGAAAAATCTTTAGCGGTCTAAAACCAAAACCCCAAACCAAAATAACCCAGAAGAGAAAATAGGAAGCAAAATCACTTGTGAGTGAAGCAAAAGTTTCCTGTGAACCCAACATGAATAGTTGACACTTTATTTTTCCCACAAATGGGAGTTTTTCTAATTTCAAAACAAGACGTCTCTCTTATGCTCAAACCCAGAAAATACATTCATATGACAGAATCTAGAGGAAAGTAAAAGGAGAAAAGAGTTAAAAGAAAGGAAAGAGATGATATTTCAAATCAAAAGGAACAGTAGGGACAAAGACGGAACCACAGTGAGAGAGTAAGGCACTAAAGAAAAGAAGAGTTCTGCTACTTCTAAGAGAATCTACATATATTTTTTTATTGCACGTTAGTGAACAGATATTGTTTAAGGCGGATTATTAGTGGGGGGTGTTTGAAATGAAACGGAGAGGAATCAGGAATGGGCTGACTTTTTGGACAAGTTTTACTTTGGATTTGGCTTCTTTTTTTCTTCACAGTTTACCGATGAATAGGGTTTGTTTTCTCTCTGTCATTAATTGTCAATGCTGTGTACCTACATTTGTCTGTTTCTCTCTTGGAACAAGCTTCCATTGTTTACTTCACACTCGATCCCATTTCCTGGTTCGCAATTTCTACCACTCTTAAGCTCTTCTTCCCCACCCCCACTACAAGCGCGTCCCTGCTACACCTCTCTGTATTGAAGCAGACCTCAAATCTTCTGTTAGAATTGTATAAATCATTAGAATCAAATAAAAGACACTGAGAAAAGAGATGACATGGATTCTGTTGACTTCATTGGATTATGAAAAATGATTTAAGTCAGATGAAAAGTTGTCAACATTGATCAAGAAAAAAAAGACAGACATTTTGATGGTCATTGTTTTTATCTTCTTCGTCGTCATTATTTTTGTTTTTATTATATTTACCTTCATCGACATCACCATTATTAGTAAAACTAATGGGTAAAATTATCATTTATCTTTGATTTAATATAAATTATGTCAAAATATCATTATATTGTCCTAGTTTCTATTTTTTATTTTTTATATTTAATAATTAAATTTAACTTTAGATTTCGATTGTTGTTTTAAGACAAATAACAATTAAATGATTTTGATTTATGTTCGAGTTGTCAATTTATTGCATGGGTTGTGTTGATGTAGTTGAAAAATGAATATAATAAGTTATTCAATAAAAACGAGAAAATAAAATCTTATATTGTTTATGTTGATTTGCAAGTTCTTAAATTTTGAATTTTTAAATAAGCCAATACGAAACTTTTTCCCTTATGTTATCATAATTTTTAAACTTCGGTTTCAAATATAAATCATATATGTAATGAGTAAAAAGATAAAAGGTTTGAAGACCCAAATATAAATCACTTTTATAATAATAAAAATAATAATAATGATAGAAACATGTATGCCAAATTTTTATACTAAGATAATATTATTATTTAATTTTAAATTACATATAAATTTATATTTAATTGCATGATACAGTTAGGTATTTATAAAATTATTTTATTTTAAAATTTTTTTATTATTTGAACTGAAAGAGGGCTAAAATTGAAAATATACTGTACTAAAAAGGAATTATAAACAAAAGAAGGAAAGAAATGGGATGTATGGGCGTGTGAACGACGCGCCTATATGGAAGGTGGTGATAGAATTGAAAAGAAGAAAAAAGGTCAAAGGGATGACCGGATATAGGCTGTGGAAGGAGCGGCGGTAGGCGGACGTTTTTAATGAAAGTGAACGAATATAGATTTGGTTCGCAGCCTGGATGCTCTGAGTCAACAACTCTTAGGGTTCAATTCGAATTAAGTTTATTTAAATTTAAACATAAATTTATAATTTAAATATTTTTAAACTCAAGTTTTTATTTAAAGAATTTTTAATTTATAAAATTTGAAATTTTTTTTATTTAAATCGATTTAAATAATATTATTTTAATCAATAAATATCAAAATATCGTTGTTTTGATAAATTTTATTAAAAATATTGTTATTGATCTATATTAAAAAACTTATTAAAAGACTCGTTAAAAATTTCATCTCAACTTGTTATGTGTGAATCGTTAAGTGTACGAATTGAGTCATGTGTGTTATTGAATAAGGGATTAAATTATTTTTATACAAACTAGTAGAGAGTCAATGTTGTTTTCTTGATGAATTTAGGGTAAAATAAAACCAATAACCTTAAGTTCAAAACTATGTATGCAAAGTTAGCCATTGAGAGTTGGTGTGCTCAGGGGTGCTACACAAGTAATTCGATTATACCAAAATTATAAATTTACAATAAAGTAGTGTCAATATTGGAAAGAGCGTTGACCATGGGTTGGTGTTCTTCCTGATTACCTAAAAGTTGCCAAGAAGTCTCTTGTGCCGTAAAGTGTTCGTAGGTGCCATCATAAAACACATGCGTTTGAGGGGTGTAGAGTGCAATGCCCATTATGCATGCACTAGGAAATGTATGTTAGGAGATGCTTATGTGAGTGCTCACAGTGGAATCAAGTATTCTATGGTGTCATAGGGAGTTGACATGACGAGATAGTCGCAACTAAGGAGTAAGTGTGAAGACAATGTTCGCTTAAAGACATACATAAGAGTTTGCATACAATTGAGTGAAAGAGTGTCATGGATCAAAATGAATCATCGTAAAATGGGTAAAAAAAATTCGAAGAATTTATCAATTTATAACTAATTAGTCAATTTAATTGTTAAAAAAGGATTATACTTTTTATTTTGATATTTTTACAAATTTTAAAAGTTTGGATTGTATTTTAAATGGTAAGACTTGTACTATTAAGAAATAAATGAATTAATTTCATCTCCAAAGTTGAAAGTATTATAATTTCCAATGAAATCAATTTATTTTTGTGAACATATGCACTAAACATGTTTTTATGCATTTAAAAAAGAAAAGTTAGATAAGTATTTACTGAAGAATATCAAGTATAAACAAATAGAAATGGGTTCCATTTTTTCTTATGTGAATCCATCTATATCCAAAATATATCAAGAAAATTGACCCCAAAACCTATGAACACAATTATTGACTTCAACATGGGTATGTATAGTTTGAAATTTGATAACCAACTCTTACCAAACTTCTAGACTTTAAATTAACATTTTAATCTTAATGTTTCATAATTCTTAGATTTTAAACTTGATTCTTGAATTAAACCAAATTAACTCACATTTAATAAAATTAGAGCATTGGGACAAAATTTTCCTTATCAAGTGAATGTGAAATAATTGATTAGGAAACTTGGGATTCTTCTTGACTTTTGACCAAACTATTTTGACTAATTTTATTATTATTATTTTTTTAACAGAGAAGAGTTGGATTCTGTTTTTGGACTTCAATACAATAAATACATAGTTTTGAAATTTGAGAGCCAATTCTTTTCAAATTTCAGACCTTAGATTAACATTTTTTTTTTTTTTGATAACTCAAGAATCTCTATCCATACCAGTCGATCAACCCTAACTGATCGGATAGTTTAAATCCGGGGGTCTGTGACCACCTAGATCCGCAACCACAGACTGGGTAAATCAAGGATTATTGACTAAATTTTAAACTTGATTCTCCAATTGAACAAATAATTTTACATTTAATAAAATTAGAGCATTGGGACAAGATTTTCCTTGTTAACTGAATGTATAATAATTGATGTGCAAACTTGGGATTCTTCTTGACTTTTGACCAACATATTTGACTAATCTTTTCATATTTATATACTGAAAATTGTTTTGAAAGAAAGCTAGTTTGTTAAAGTTTTTATTCAAAATTGATTTATTTAACCTATTCCTCTAAAATAGTAAATATAATACAAAACCCACCTATAAAATATATAAAAACCATTAAAAGGTGGCTTGAGTGACAAGGTATCAAATGCTTAAGCCAGAAAGAAAGGTATAATCTAAGCCCTGGATTTCACCTATTTGGTATGGTTAGTTGAACCCCTAAACCATAAAATAAGATACAAGTCAAATTTTTTTTGGGTGGGTTGCATGGAAAAGGCAAATAATTTGGGTAAAGGTTGTTTAATGGGGGTCATTATGTTAATTTGGAGGCAAATATTAAGTAGGGTTTGTTTTACATTACTTTTCTAAATCAACATCATTAATCTTATTAAGTAAGCTTAAGAAAAAGATTGTATCACCCATAAGCACCACAACAATGATAACCATTTGATGGGCTTTATTTTTAATTTTTGCTTTATGGATAGTTGACATTTCTGAAAGTGACAATGGAGATAAAGATTATAAAGACTCCCACCTTAGCATGTTTTCTTTTTTCTTTTTTTTTTTGGGTTATCATGAACATTCATAAAATATGACAATTTCTTTTGTATTTGGGTTTGTGTGATTGGTTGAATTGATAATGTTTTAAAGTTGTTTTCAGTGGCCTGGCCATGCTACTCCTATGAACTGAAATGGGCTTCTAAGCCTCCTGTGAGCTCCCAATATAAAGGCCCAAATGCTTGGATTTCCAGATGGAAGGTGCTCAGATGAAGTCCCAAAATGAGTTTCATGTAAGAGAGACCTCCAACATGGCTTAAAGAACACCACAAATTTGTCATGTATGAAATCAACAGCTGAACATTTTTGATATGGTTCTGAAATTTGAGAATGAAATCTTAACCAACTTTGACCTTTAAGGTAACATTTCATATTTTCTTAAGCAGGTTTTAAACATAATTCAATATTAATAAAGGCTTTGACTAAGCTAATTAATAATTAATTTTATATTTTTTTATAATTTGAGAAATCCAAGTTCTTCCTGGGACATATCTACGATCTCGATAAGCAAGTGGATGACTTCCTTATCTGCTTTCCTATCTCTTTCCAACTCATTTTTTCATGTCTCGTTACATATGAAAATTGTTTCTACTTACAAATTTTGACAATTACTCACAATAATTATCTGTGATTTATTTTTTAAACGGTCATATATTCATATACGTGTAATATGCGTGACACAAGTTGTTGGGTATGAACAAAAATGATTAATTTTGTATATCCTAAAAAAAAAAGTTAATTTTGTTTAAAAAATTTTAAAAAAAGTTATTTAAATTAATTTTTCTAAATTTGGATAGAACGTGATTTTATTTATTGATTATATTATCTAATGCATATAACTTTAAGAAACTTATTTGATCTGTAATTTGCTTGCACATTTTCTTTTCAATTTTACTAGCATTGTAATTGAAATGATTAAAATACCTTTAAATTAAAAAATAATAAATTTAAAATATTATAAAAAAATAAAAAAATAGCCATTGTTGTTGGCGATAGTGGTTGAAAATGATCACTTGATTACATTGATGACAAAGATGACTTATATGTTTAAAATTAGCCGTTTTTAGCCATTCTTTATAGCAAACCATCGTTAGTCTACCTCAATCATCGAGATGATTAAATTCTAGTGTCAATAAAATTAGATGATAATTACTAACAATCTAGATAAATTAACGATAGCCACCACCATAAGCGATACTATTGATGGTAATGAACCTTTTTTTAATTTTTATCTAATTTTTTGATTTATTATTAATTTTTTATCAATCTATTAATTATTATCATTATTATTTTAATAATATTTTATATTTAATTATTTTTATAAAATTAATTTAATTATTTTTAATTTTATTTAAAAAGATAAAAATACTCTTTCGACCATTAAATTTAATAATTGATTTTAGTCAAGGGTTTTCAGTATGGCTCTTTTATCGTGCAACTGCACATAAAACTCAAAGTTTAATTTTTTAAGATTTACAGCCTCAATTATTCAACTGTTTTCAGTCTGTTGTTTGCTTTTTACTCTCAAAATTGCAGTGGGTCTTTTACCAAGCTGGTCTTTGGGGGCTTCCAGTACAGTTCTTTTAGTGTGCAACTGTACATAAAAATGTTTAATTTTTTTTAGATGGTATTTGTCAGATACCTGATGAGCATTCTTACTCATAAGATGGATGCTTTGTTGATTTTAGCTTATATCACCTCTCTAATATATCTTATCATGATGCCCCTGCAAGTTTTAGGAAGTAGATAGAAGGATGGTGTTTTTCACATTTGTTATAAATATGCTTTCTTATCACCTTGATTCTATGCTTTTGCCCAGCCTTGTACCATCATGAAGCATGATCTTATGAGTGCTTGGCTGGTTTACTGATGTATTTAACTCATCTAGTGCAATCTGTTTAACATTTTGTCTAGTTTATGAAATTAGGATTCTGATCAAGTAGAAGGAAAATTCCCATTTGCAGGTGATTGGATGCATTTTATGAATCCTCCTCCTATAATGAAACTGGTAGAGATAGTGCAGGCGCAGATACATCATATCAGACATTCAGTACAACGAAAGCCTTGGCAGAAAGGTGATTGGCTCAAATACCTTTGACTGTGGAAGTGATATGGTTTTTGTTTGGCTTAATACTTTGCGTTGATGAGAAATTAGAGAAAAAAAGAAGTTAAATCTCCTTAACCTTGACGAACAAGGGTGCCTCTGCTCTATTTGGTCTGATATTGCACAGTTCTAGCTGATTGATTTGCAGGTTTGGCAAGACAGTGGTGTCCTCCAAGGATTACACTGGCTTCATTGTAAATCGGATTTTAATGCCAATGATTAATGAAGCATATTTTATGCTTTATACTGGAGTTGCAACAAAGGAGGACATTGATGCATGGATGAAGCTGGGAAGGAACCATCCAATGGGTCCATTAGAACTTGCGGATTTCATTGGATCGGATATCTGCTTGTCAATAATGGAAGTCCTTCATGCTGGTCTAGGGGATTGTAAATATGCTCCTTGTTCTCTTGTTAGTATGTTGATGCTGGACACATTGGAAGAACATGATGAATTGGAGTTTATGACTACCGGAAAGCACCTAAAGCGGTATAATCAAAACCTCTTCTTTAAGGTGCACTATTAAAACAATGAGATTTAAAGCAGAGTACCCTTGTGAATATGATGCATGGCTTATTTTTTTTAGTCAAGATGATTGCGCACAGGCTGCTTCCCATTACAATCCTTGGTGGGGATAACTTCTTTTGTTCCGTTCGTATATATGATAGATAATGGAATAATATTGAAAAGGAAGAGAATTCACAAGGTTAAAAGGTTGCTTGCTTTGAAAGAGAGGTGGCAGAATGCAAACATACCTTTCATAAATTCCGGAGGAGTTTAATTCATCCATTACGCACTTGTTTTTTTTTTCATGAAATTTTATACTTTTTGTCCGATCTTCTCTGGAAGAGTCTAATGAATTCAGGTTAGCAGAGACTAAAGTGATCGGCGAATCAGCAATTGTATGAATTAAAAAAAAAATTTACCAGCTCTAACCAGACAAGTAAAAAGCATTGCAAATGCTGTGATGGTTATTACAATTTTCTTATCATTTACCTTATTTCCTCTCTTTTGCCTTTCAGTTTGAAATTTAATTCCATGCTTCTCAACCTCAAAAGATGCCTCTCGTAATCATATACTTGAAAGTTGTAAGCATGTGGCTTCAATCTCAGTGAAAGCTCAGAATTTATGAATACATTGTGGGGTTGCTAATGTGAGTACTTTTTTGAAGTTGATTGCAGAAGCAGTCGTCAGATTGAATCATGGATAGGCAATGATATGTCTTTGCAACCTTTGCAAGTAATGGCTATTGGAGCTTTAGGAACCCGTTAGTCAAAAAACCATAATGCTGAGACGACATCATTTAAATACATGATTCTGGTTAATTCTTAATCATACTATCTTTGAAATACATCTTTACATCATTTACAACATTAAAAAACCCGTTATTTACCAAAAAAATAAAATAAAATTAAAAAACCTGTTAACAGTTGATTGATATTACTTTTATGTTAATCCTTATCACCATGGGGAAGGTTTTCAAACTGAACTACGTGGTAATGTCAAATGTATGTTCTTTATTGGTTGCCAGCTTGGGGAATCTTCTACTGGAGACAAAGAAATTAAATCGAGCAGCTAAATTTCAATATGAGTGGCCTAATATGACCCGCAAGAGCGAGACAATTGAGGGATGTATTAACTTTATGTTGATCATATGCATGAATGGCTAACCCCACATCACATCTTGCCCTAAAGTTGGCATTACAGACAGTACCGCCTTCTTTATTGATGGTGATTGAAATGGAATCCAATCAATGAGCAAATGCTTAAAATATAGAGAAAAAATAATTGAACAGCTTTATTAGATAAGAAAAAGGATAGAGTAGTAGGGAAGCTGCATTTTTTCTATACATTTGTTGCTTTGGTAACATTTCTAAAACCAAGGGGAACGCAAGAGTAGCTAGCAATGAAGTTCTTGTTCCAGTGTCCATGTTGCTCATGTTTCTGCTTCATGAAGCCCCAGAAAGGCAAACCAAAGGTGAAGGATGCTAAAGAAGGGAAGAAAGAAGAGAAGAAAGAAGAGAAGAAACAAGAGAAAAAGGAAGCCTGAAATGCCAAACGATGCACGGAAACTAATGTAATGTTTAATTCTCCTTTTCTTGCTTCAGTAATTTCTCTGCATCGTTTTCGGCAAAAGTTCGTACGAAATGCTTGTTTGGGATATTTCTGAAATTGTCTGTTACTGCTTCTACTTCAATTGCAGTATATAAACAAAATAAAATTTAATCAAGGGTTATGTTTGCTGTGATATACCAAAATTATGGCAATTTCTTGCATGGATTGTTTGCTCTGTAAAAGATCTGCCTATGTTGGACTGTCTTTAAAATTTCTCATGATAAATACAGTAGGAATTATATTATGGTCAAAATTATCGAGCAGAATTCCATTTTCAGGTGTGCTTTCTTTTCAGAAAATTTGGTTCCAAATTTAGTGATGGATAATAGATCTTCTGCATTGCATCTAGATTTAACAAGCTCTGAAAATTTTGCGACCCAGATACCAAAAAAGGCCATAGTAAACATAAAAACCAGGAAAATATGACCTTGGGAAGTTTTAAAAATAGAATTCCAGATACATTAAAGAAACCTGGATCTCTGAAAAAGGGATCTGGATATGAAAAGTTCTGCAGCATGAATTATAGATCTCCACAACAGAATGTACCCAAAAGTAACAGGAAATTTATCTCTGCAGCTTGCATCAGATAATCTGTAACTCGAAGCAAATATGTTATTAAAATCCCCCTCTGCAGCAGGACCTACATTCTCCAAAGAAAGCAGTACCCGTTCAGAATCTCGACCGCTCACTGTAGAGATTGGAAATGCTTGGCATAAGGGACCAATTCCTTCGAATTATTAATCTAGCTAAAAAATCATGCATGTAACTTAATTGAATGATGGGAATAGTGGGAACTAATTTTATTCCAGACTAAGAAGGAGAGCGTCCAGGTCCTTCCAGGATTTTACGCTATGATCTTTACCTTAGTTCTCTGAATAATATGGATAATTTTAAAAAATAATACTTTAGGGTATTTCGGACTCTAGCATATTAAACGAATCAATACTGGGCCGTCAAATCCACAATGGCAGCCCATACCAAAACAAGGCTGTGTTAATTCAAGGAACGAGGTGAGTGATGTTCTTCATCCTGTAGCAGCCAACTATCCACACAGATTTCATTTGAGCGTAATGAGGAGTGTAGAAGAGTTTGACTTTGTCCTAGTATTGGATGAGTTGAATACAACGATGAAAGACATGGTTTCTAACCAAGAGGCTGAAATATTGATGTGGGCAACAACTGACATACTTGCTGGAGCATGGAATTCGCCTTCATGTCTACCACAAAGTACGGGTATTAGAGTTAGACCATCCGCCACGGGACTATATAGTGGTAATATGCTAGGGATTTCCATTCTAAGATCATCTCAGTTAGGTATAGATGTTGTATCAAGCATCAAAGATTGTGATATCCAAGTCGGACTTTTTAATACAAAGAAAAAGGTTGTACATACTTTGTGCTAGAACCAACTTCTCCATAACAATGGCAATGCTTATGGATAGCCTCTTTAAGATGATGGTAGTGAGAAAACTGAAGATTAGTATTTCGCACAACTATCCACACGAAGCTGAAGTGTATGCCTTAGATGTTGCACATATCGAAAGGAAAATATTTGGGCTTGTCGTTTGTGGCTATATGTACAGATGGTAATGAGCAACTTGCTTCTTTTGACATTTGGGTTTAGCAATGGTGGGTCTGAGAGGCCTCTTGTGAATGGTAATAAAGGCACTTAGTGAATGTTGGGTACAATCACAGTGTGCATCTTTTATGGTATAATAAAAATTTTTTAGCTCCGATATTTGCTATGCTTCTTAAAACTCATGGAATTCAAATAGATTAAGTTTAGTTGACTCCAATCTGTCCCTAAAGTTTATATATTTAGAGGTATTTCCTTCATGAAACATGGAAAATGTGATTGGGCTAATTCGTAAAATAGTTCCAAAACAAGGCTACTTCTCAGTTCTCAATCCAAATTTGGGATTTTTTAATAATAATTTCTCAACACTTAATAGTTCCTTTCATTTAGAAATTAAGGTGTACATGTGCAGACAAAACAACAAAAAGATAAGATTAGAATTGACCTCAGGTCCCACTGATATTTCATTGAAGATAGGTTCTTGTATACCGCAGCCACTAAGGGAAAAAGACAAACTTTCATGCTTTCACTATGAGATCATCCTGAATTTTATATTTATTTTTATTACTGAGTCAAAGTCTACAATTGTAAAGGACATGGATACATAAAATATTCTTTGTGACAAGTGATGTCTCGCAGAATATTACAAATTGCCAAAACAGATCAACTTGCATATTTTTTCGTGTTCTTTCTTTGGTAATTATCCTGAAGATACGGAGGTAATTAGAGACGATGTTATCGGACACAAGTTTGGGCGATGACACACCATTGTTAGAGACGGCTAGTGATGATCATGGAGAAGAAAGTTGGGGGAAGAAAGTTTTGGACTGGGAAGAAGCCAAGAGCCAAGTCTTGTTTTCGCTACCAATGATTCTTACCAATGTTTTCTACTATGCCATCCCTTTGGTTTCTGTCATGTTTGCTGGTCACCTTGGCCAACTTGAGCTGGCTGGTGCCACTCTTGCCAATTCTTGGGCCACCGTCACTGGTTTCGCTTTCATGGTAAAATTCAATCACTTTTAATATTCATTAACATGACTTGAGTGGCTCTAGTATGCTTTCTTTTTGTTTGTGTTGATATTTTTGCTGGGTTTTTGCGTTCTTTAGTCACAATTGGTTGGCTTTATTTATATATATGTTATGTTGCTTCCATGGAAAATCTATCAGATTATCAAAAACCCAATAGAAAATTCGACTTTTATAGGTGAATTACCTCTTCATAAAGAAAGCTAGTTTTTTCTCCATATGTGTAGTAGTAAGAGCTGGTTTATCCACATTCATTGATATTATTGGTGGGTGCAATATGTAAAATTTTATTTCATCCATCTTGTTTTTTATGCTGCAGTAATATGTCAATTTGTTTGGCCGTAAATTATAATTGAGATTATGGCCATTTTGCGATCCAAAGACTGTTTGATGATAATTATTACCTTAACGGTAATTTGGAGTTGTTATAGAGTCTATTTGATCATTATAAGTTTATAGTCATAATTGAAAAGGATCAGTATGCAACTTCAAGGAACTAATTATAAAATTGGGAAGTCCATGACAAGTATAATCTATAGGCTAATTCTCTTGTTGGTTTTGCTAGACTTTCTGTTCCTTTGTGGTGTTTCTTGGAGTCTTTGACAATGTCTTCCATGTTCTTGTTTTAGACAGGGCTAAGTGGAGCACTCGAAACACTTTGTGGTCAAGGATTTGGGGCAAAATTATACAGAATGCTGGGAATATATTTACAAGCATCATGCATCATATCATTCTTCTTCTCGATAATCATATCTATTATCTGGTTCTATACAGAGCCAATACTTGTTGTATTTCAGCAAGATCCCAATATTTCGAAACAAGCAGCTCTATACATGAGATATCTCATTCCTGGTATATTTGCATATGGCTTTTTACAGAACATTTTAAGGTTTCTTCAGACTCAATCCATTGTCTTGCCAATGGTCTTACTCTCAACACTACCAGTGGGCCTTCATTTCGGCATTGCATATACTTTAGTTCATTTGACATCTCTTGGTTTCAAGGGAGCTTCCCTAGCAGCTTCAGTTTCATTATGGATATCAATCCTTGTGTTGGTAACATATGTGTGTTGTGCAAAAAAATTAAAGCACACATGGAAAGGATTTACTTGTGAATCATTTAGTTTCATCTTCACAAACTTAAAACTAGCCTTGCCTTCTGCAACAATGGTATGGTAAGTGTCCCACATTTTCATCATTTTAGTTACAAACTCACTGTTCTTTGATTTCAATTCCTAAGAGAAATATAGCCTCATTTAACTAAATTGTTTAGAGTCATGAATGCTCAATCATGTTTGTATAAAAGTTTAAGAATCCCATTTACCAAAGAAAAAAAAAATGCAGAAGTTCATTTAAACGAATTATAGTAACATAACTAAGGGATTTATTAAACCAAATTAAATTAGCCTTATATTTTTACCCTTCGATCAATTGGAAGCAATTATAGCGTTGAAAAGAATCAAAATATCATCACATCCCCTAAATCTTACTAGTTATTTATTTATTCTTGTACTTTTCCAGCTTGGAGTATTGGGCCTTTGAGGTTCTTGTGTTCTTAGCTGGATTGATGCCAAACTCAGAACTAACCACTTCTTTGATTGCAATGTGGTAAGTTTTTCACTTCTGTTGTTTTTCCTTGCCTCTTATGTAATCCTAAACTGGGTTATAATTGTTTTTTTTTTAATTTTCTGGTTTTTGTGATCTTCAGTGTGAATACAGAAACTATTGCTTATATGATTACCTATGGTCTTAGTGCTGCAGCAAGGTTAGATGACAGAAAAAAAATCTAATGCATTGTTTTTTAGAAAACTAAGAGAGATGAGACTCGTATTTTTGTGACAGCACGAGGGTGTCAAATGAATTGGGAGCAGGAAATGTCAATCGAGCTAAGAATGCCATGGCTGTGACTCTTAAGCTCTCTGTCTTCCTTGCTTTTATAGTTGTTCTTGCTTTAGCCTTTGGCCATAATATCTGGGCTAGTTTCTTTAGTGATAGCACCGAAATCATAAAGCAATTTGCCACTTTGACACCTTTTCTTGCAATCTCAATAACATTTGATTCTGTGCAAGGTGTCTTATCAGGTTTGTATCATCCAATTTTTCTACAAAAATATGCAAGGTTCCAACTTAGAAAAATTGTGAATGCAAGCGAGTTTATGATGCAGGTGTAGCTAGAGGATGCGGTTGGCAACACTTGGCTGTGTGGGCAAACTTAACAACATTCTATTTCATTGGCATGCCATTAGCAATCCTTCTTGGATTTAAGTTGGAACTTTATGCTAAAGTGAGATAATGTTTAGAGTATTTTGTTCAGAACTTCTTCCCTTCTCATTTTTTGAATAATTGATATTGAATATTTTATTTGGTACAGGGTTTGTGGATTGGTTTGATTTGTGGTCTCTCCAGCCAAGCCAGCTCCCTTTTACTGATTTCATTGTGTCGAAAGTGGACTAAAATCGCCATTCTTGCATGTAATCCCCCAAGGTTAGAATGATCATTTAGACTATGAATCAAGAGTTAAAAAAGAGATTACATGATAATAATAAATCTGAGAGGGTTTAAAGATAAAATAGTCATTTAGAAATTATATATAGTTTGTATATGGGTGTCTTTATGAGACTTTTCATGCATGGTATGGAAAGAAAGAGAAATCTAGAATTTTTCTAGATGCATGATCATGCACCTTTGGGGCACATGACTGTGCATCCATGCTGTTTCACCGTTATATATAAAGTAAATTTGTCTCAATTGTCAAATCAACTTATACATTCTTTTTTCTTTCTTTTTAGCCAACCCTAACCATAGATCAGAGAGAGATCATCAGGAGTAGTTAGTTGAGCCAAAGATTAAACAAGAGTCAAAGAGAAGGAGAGCATCCAAGTTTGAGGTAAGTAATTTTCTTACCTCTTTCCTTATTTCCATAGCATGTATCTCTCTATTTCTAGAATCTAAAGAGATTAAAAACATGTTTGATAAATTAATAGAGATGAGAGATTTGATGAAATATAATCTTATACACATGTTTAATATACATATGTGAATATTTATGTGTTAAAGGGTTTTAATGCATACTTTAGTGAGACTTAGGTTTTTGATGCTAATAATATGTGTAAAAGTAGTATGTTATTCATGTATGATTATGAGAATTAGCGTGATAAAGTGTTGGATGGGATTTTAGGTAGATGTGCAATTTTCAAAGACAAAATTATATAAGCAAAACATGATGCATGACTGTGCATCCGTTAAGCACACGACTGTGTTGTCATATTTATGTATGGTTATAGTCATCTATGCGTATGCACAATTGAGGCCAAAATGGTAGTGGCTTAGCGCATACAACTGTACATCTCATGGTCACGGTTGTGTGTATGTCACAATTTAGTGCATGTCACAATTTAGCATAACTGTGCCTAGGGGTCATGATTATGTATAATAAGAGTCTGCAAGCCTGTGCAAAGTAAAGCCATAATTGTATGCTCACACATGACTGTGTGTCCTGAAAAAGCATGACCGTGCAACAAGCGAAAATTATAGAATTAAAGATTAAAGCTGATATAAGCTATAAAACACAAAACATAGGATTTAAAGCCCACATAAGTATGAGAAAATTGATAAGCAGAAATCATAGGAACAAAATGAGAACTTTATACAAGCATGACAAAGTCAATAAGAAGGAACAATAAAGTTATAGAATTAGAAACCTCAGTAAAAAATATAGAGCAATATAAACCAAAGGTTACCTAAGTGTAAGAAACTTAATAAGAAGATACAAAAATTAGATATTATGTATGATCAACATTATATGACATAACATACCAAAATAGAGTTTTCAAAATAGGATCAAAGAATTCAATTGCATGTGTTAAATAGAAATAAGATGTTTCGGACATTATTTTTAAAGGTGAATATGAGGGCCACCAGTGAGATCAGTATTCAACTTACTAATCGCGTGTTAGTGTGGATAAAACTTTTTAGTTTACTGATACCAGTATTAGTATAATAGTATATTTTTAGTTTATTGGCATATGACCAATATGGTATAACTCAGATGACTAATGTGTCAAATCCTTATATTCATAAGTTTGATCAATACAGTAGTTTCAGATACAGTTTATGTATATATGAGAGAAAAAAATTTTAGATAGATGTTTATTTTATGATCTTTAGATCCTAGTAGTTGTTTTTAACGAATGTTTTCAAAAAGCAGGCCAGGTGTTAATACATGATTTTCAGCATAGACATGATTACAAGATACTTCATATCATGTCATACACATTACAAAAGAATAATAGACTAACAAAATAGCACACGAAGTTAGACAAGGACTTGTAACAAGTCACAAGTACTGGAAAACAAGAACATTATATTTGGAAATAGAAAAGAAAGAGATAATAAGCCATGAAAGAGAAGTTTATAAGACAAGTAATAAGCTAAGCATAGTTGATCAAATAAGAAACCAGATAAGCAATGAATGAGATAATAAACAAATAAAAGAACTAAGATGAAAAAGAAAGTATAGAGCTTTGTGATAAGTTATTAAGGTAGACAGAGTAAAAGTCTATTGGGGTGGAGATAAAAATTATTTACTAAGTGACTTGTCACTTATTGCCTTCAGTTTCTTTTATTGCAGGTTAGTAATAACAAAGACAGAGCTGAAGCATGAGATGGTTAGGAGCAAGATACGATTTTTGAGTGGATTCTCACTCGTGTTCAAATAATATATATATATATGTATAATGATGTACTGTATCATGTATGTTTCATAAATTATTAAATAGTAATAAAATATGAATTTTCTTTCAGAATACTGTACATTATTTTCTAGCATATCATTGTATTTTCATTTAAAGCTTTTGCGTGTCGTATTTTTAGATAAGTAAGAGTAAAACTCTTGCTATATGTTAAAGATAATTAGTAATAATAATAATAAAAAATAATAATAGTAGTAGTATTAAATAGTAGTATATAATAGCTGGTGTCACATTGCAAGTAGAAAAAATAAACCCTAAGCCTATTATGAAGAGTGTATAAATCAGAATGTAGTTGTAATATCAGATTTTTGGAGGTTAGTACCATGCCAGGGCAACTTCTAATTGGTTTGGCAAACAACAACACTAACCAAAATATGTTAACAAAAGATAATTTTTGCTTATTTCCCAAAGAATGACAAAAGAAAATATGATGATCTCATTGAAGTTAGAATTGGTGTAAATTACACCCTCCACAATTTAATAAAATTTTGTTCAGGACTTCTAATATTGAAAACATGTAAGATAATTTAATAAATTAGGGTAGTTTACACTATTTTTGAGAAACTCCAAAGTTGTTTGAAGATAGACTTCTTCAACCTTAAGGATGCTATGGATATTGATAATTCTAGTCTTTATACATTGAAGATGATGAATCTAAGGTAGAGCCAAGGGTTGATTAACATCTCGACTTATACCAAAGTAGTACTATAATACCTCAAGATTAAAATAATTTTTTTAAGAATGAAAATCAGAGTTAAAAGTAAGATTTTATGAACAGAATTAGAGTTGAAAGGGTTCTGAGGTAAAATAGTTATTTAAAAGCTATATGTGACATATGCACATGTCTCCTTAGGAGACTTCTTCATGTGTAATGTTGAAAATTAGAGATCTGTGATTTTCTTAGGGTACGATTATGCATTTTTAGGATACACAATTGTGCATCCCAACTGTTATGTGTGGTCATATATAAAGCGATTTTTTCATACTCATCAGACAGTTTTTATCTAAATATTTTTTTTCTTCTCAAGGAACTCTGACCCAGTAAGTGTGAGAAAGCAATTAGGATCAACAAACTAAGCTAGAGATTGAGATACAATTAGAGAGAGAGAGAGAGAGAGAGAGAGAGAAGGAGAGAGGGAGAGAGAGAACATCCATAACTTGAGATAAGTGTTCCTTACCTCTTTTTCCCTTATTTCACAATATGAGTTCCCTAGTTTGTTGTGTTATGATGACATGAGATTCATATTTGATGTTTAAATAACATGAATAAATGATAAGGTAATGAAATAGAAATGATTTGAGGAAGTGGTTTGCTTGAGAAACATGCTAAATGTATTTATGCTTATATATAGGGATTTGAGGGTTTTTAATATACGAGATGATGAATTTGATGTTATTAATAAGAAAAACATGTGCTTAAGTAGCATGTTAAGCTTGGGAATCTGATTGAATAAGTATGAAATATGTTTGATGGAGTTTAGGTCTAGATTTGTAAATTCTAGACATGATTTTACAAAAGTAGTGCATGATGCACGACCATGTGCCTGTAGATGCACGACAATGCATTCGTGTTTCTATAACCTTATGATTGTGTATGCTACATGTGCACGATTGGATAAACATTAAGGATACGATTGTGCATGTAGGGACACAGTTATGTGCCTATACCAAATTAGCAGGACCATGCAAGCATGTCACGATTGTGTTAAGCAAGTGTTCTACAAGCTCGTGCAATATAGACTACGATCGTGTGTCAATGCATGACCGTATGTCTTTAAGTGTACGACTATGCAATAGGAAATATATAAAACAGAAGCTTAAAAGTTAATTTAATTTACACAAAACTTAATAAGAAAAAACAATGATAAGATTTCATGCATGATAAACATTACATGACATAATATTACATGCTGAAACAGAGTTTTAAAAAATGGATTAAGTGATTCATATGCATATGTTTTCAAATAGAAAATACGATGTTTTTGACACTATTTTAGAGGTGACTACGAGGGGCCACTTGTGAGTTTGCATGCTTGTTAGAGAGGAAATGATCGTAGACGAAACTCGTTAGAGAAAGTGTTAGTCATGCATCAGTTGTCAAATTGAACTCATACTACCAGAGTGTTGAATATTTATATTCATCAGTTTGATAAACACAACAAATATTTTCAGACACAACTTTTACTTAGTTATGATATTATTTTAGAATTTTCAGATCAAAAATCTATTTTCAAAAAAATGTTTTCAAAAAGTAAACTTAAAGGCTAATATATGATTTTTAACATAAACATAATTTCAATATATTTTATATCATATTGTACGTAGTATTTAATGAAAACAGAGCAAAGATGTTATAAACAACAAAAATAAAGTAAAGATCATAAGACAAAAGATAAGAGAAACAAAGAATATCAGATAATAAACAAAATAAGCAAGACATTTAGACACAAAATCAAATAAAAGCGTGACAAATTATGAAAGTAAAAAAAAGATAAAAATCTATTTGTGGACAGAGAGAAAACACTTATTGATTAAAGTTTTTCTTCTTATAGATTAGATGAGCTAGTTGCTGAGCTGGGCACAAAGAGGTTGTGGATAAGATAAAGATAGCATGCTGAGTGATTGATAACTTTGTGTAATTCTCAATATAGGACCTACAGTTTCTGTAACCTAACTATGGAGGCAGTCTAGCTAACACACACTGCAACCTACAGTCAATTTCTGAGTGAACGAAAGGCAGATGAGTTAGATGACCGTCAGCGTCACAATTAAATCCTATGGACACGTGACAAATTTTGCACTTGTAAACCGACAACCTGAGAGGAGGTGGAAAGCTGGCAGATGTCAGGAAATATAAAATTAAAATGAAGATTGAATGATTTCGGAAAATATAAAATTGAAATGAAGATTGAATAGGAACAACAAACCTGACCAAATTCGAAAGTTATGGACCACTTATTAAACACTCTGCCAGTGACGTTGATATTTATCTCTTTAAATTTTTTCCGCGTTTTTTTCATGCACATAAAATCAAATATTGGTGCAATAGTATCAAAATTGTACCATATCAATATAAATGTCTCGCGTTCACTCATTTGCACTTGGTTTTGTTCTGTTTCTTGTTCGTTGAAGACCCTGGAAGATAAGAATGTTATCAAGTGTAAATGGTGGAAGTGGAACACCATTGTTAGATGCTGCTGGTCACCAAGATGTGGAAGAACCCAGCAGCGGAAATTGGTGGAACAAAGTTTTGGACGTGGGAGAAGCCAAAAATCAAGCTATGTTTTCCCTGCCCATGATTTTAACCAATGTTATTTATTACGCAATTACCTTGGTTTCTGTCATGTTTGCCGGTCACCTTGGAGATCTTGAGCTCGCAGGAGCCACTCTTGCCAACTCCTGGGCTAATGTCACTGGCTTCGCTTTAATGGTAAGCACCACTTATCTCTTAAGCAGTTTCTGCCTTTAAATGCGTATATGAAGAAATAAAAAATATTATGGTATGAATGCACTTAATTATGACTGATTTGTAGGAATATTAACTGCACTTAGCTGCATATTTGAGATTTTGTTGATATTTAATCTACGATGTCTTGAAATTTGAAGTATAATCTGCAACGTAGAAGAAATTAATTGTAAAAATTGTCCTTTCCAGTCCATTCACAATCATATACCTTTGTACATTTATTGTCTTCTCTATTCTTGTTGTAGATTGGGTTAAGTGGATCACTTGAAACACTATGTGGTCAAGGATTTGGTGCTGGATTATACCGAATGCTGGGAATATATCTACAATCATCTTGCATCATATCGTTCTGCTTCTCGGTTATCATATCCATTGTCTGGTTTTACACTGAGCCTCTTCTTATTTTACTTCATCAAAATTCTGCGATTGCAAAACAAGCAGCTCTCTACGCGCAATATCTCATTCCTGGTCTATTTGCTTATGGTTTTTTACAAAACATTTTAAGGTTTCTTCAGACACAATCTATTGTCCTGCCATTGGTAGTGTGTTCAGCTGTACCAATGGGCATTCATTTTGGTATTGCATATGCTTTTGTTTACTGTACACCCCTTGGTTTCAAGGGTGCTGCATTAGCAGCTTCAGTTTCCTTATGGATATCGTTGCTGTTCTTGGCTACTTATGTCCTTTGTGCAAAGAAGTTTGAACATACATGGAAAGGATTTTCTCTTGAATCATTCAGTTCCATCCTCATAAGCTTAAAGCTAGCTCTGCCTTCTGCAGTTATGGTATGGTAAGTATGCCCAAATCTTGTTCTGTCTTAATTTTTCTTCTTGATTCAAGTCCTATTAGAGTCACAACCCATTTGCTCTATCTCATTTATGGCCATAGACTTAGAATCTAACTTATTTACAGAAGTTCATTTTGAAGAATCATAGCAGAACTGAACTTTCTATACTTTTCCAGCTTGGAATATTGGGCTTTTGAGATTATGGTGCTCGTAGGTGGATTGATGCCAAACTCAGAATTAAATACTTCATTGATTGCAATGTGGTATGCTTCAATTTTCTATACATTTTTTACCATCTTTTATCTTAAACTGGTTAAGTTTTGTTTCTCAACGGCTTTTATATTCTTCAGTGTGAATACAGAAGCTATAGCCTACAATATTGCCTATGGTCTCAGTGCTGCTGCAAGGTTAGATCTTAGAAAACTGAATATGAGTTCTCTGGTTTCATTTTACAATTTGTTTCAGAAATATAAAAAGAGAAAACTCACATTCAATTTATGACAGCACGAGGGTGTCAAATGAGTTGGGCGCAGGAAATATCAATCAAGCTAAAAAAGCCATGATTGTGACTCTCAAGCTCTCTGTCATCCTTGCTCTTATAATTGATATTGCACTGGGCTTTGGGCATAACACTTGGGCTAGCTTCTTCAGCAGCAGCTCCATAATAATCAAGGGGTTTGCCTCTTTGACGCCCTTTCTCATAACCTTGATAACTTTAGACAGCATGCAATGCATATTATCAGGTTTGTGTCGTCAGATTTCATACCTTCAATACGTATATGCAAGTATTTCGATTGTTGAAGTAAACTGACGAGATTACCTTGCAGGGGTGGCAAGAGGATGTGGCTGGCAGCACTTGGCCGCGTGGGGCAATTTAGTGTCCTTATATTTCATTGGCATGCCGATTGCGCTAGTACTTGCTTTCAAGTTAAAACTCTATGCAAAGGTGTGACAATGATAAAGCTCTATTTCATGATTTCTGAATTCAGATTCCTCCTTTTATTGTTTATTTTGATGGTACAGGGATTGTGGATTGGGTTAATCTGCGGGCTCGCCACTCAAGCCATCACTCTCGTACTGATTGCAGTTCGTCGAAAATGGACTAAATTGGATGTTCATGTCAATGAATCAGATAAAGGAACCCCAAATTTTGTTTGATGAGAATGCAGTTAAATATCTGCGGAGGGCAAGGTGTAAAATTTCATTTCAATTCAATTTAGTTTAGAATTGTATAAATATGAGCCATCGTTAGGAGGATCACCTGAACTTGCAGGAAATCAGTTTGTCAATAAGGCAGCCAAGCAAGCTACTAAGGCAACTGACAGTCAATTATAATAATAAGAATTGTGTCCATGTTTTTGTTTTTAGGCGTTCTGATTGTACCACTTTAAAGTGTGAGACGAGCTATACTGTTGGCCATTTGAGGCATTCTAATTATTATATTTCAGTTATATATTTTGTTTTCTAAATAAATGAAAATGGAAGTGATTAGTCGAATTAATGGTCGAACTGATGGAAAAACTTGAGATTTCCAGGCAAAAGAATTATCTCTGTTAAGCTTGATAATGCTTGTACAATTGAAAAGGTTTAGAGATAAAGAATTGCTTGATTGAGGCAACACAATTTGAGGAATTTGTGGCGTTAATTGTCGCCATTGAAGTGGCTCTATGCCAACTTAAGAAGTATAAACTGCATAAAGTTAAAAGAGAAATTCGGAAGACTCTTATAATATTGTAGACTTGTGATTATTTAAGTTATCACTTGAGAAAATGAAGCAGGGTCAGTTTACATACAAGTTTTGAGAACTTTCCAAAAGCTATACTTTTAATTTCTGGGAGTCTAGCACACGTGTACAGGTTTTTGTCAACTAAGTTCAACTTGTAACCCAGCTTGGGCTGCCACATGAATCACCTTTGTTTTGCCACCTTACTAGTCTACTAGACCAGTAGCTTGCTTCTGTCTCAACACCTTTCATCTTAGAATCTTATTTCAACAAGCTTCCTCTCTTCTTTCTCGGCGGTGGTTGTCGGGCAAAGCCTAGGTAAGGTAATGTATCATTTTCAACTTCGTAATTCTACAGCTCCATGCATCAACTGTATATGATCAGAAGGGAATGACTTTGTTTGCAGTCTTGCTATCAACTCATCATATAATGGCATTAGAAGACACCAGTGCAACAGCACTCGAGCTCGATGAGGGTAATAGCAGAGAAAAAAGCGCGAGAGTTAGTTGGTGGAAGAAAGTTTGTGACATAAAAGAGGCCAAGAATCAACTCGTATTTTCGTTACCCATTATTCTTACCAATATTTTCTACTTCGCCGTAACCTTGGTTTCTGTCATGTTTGCCGGCCACCTCGGCCACCTTCAGCTTGCTGGAGCCACCCTTGCCAATTCTTTGGCCTTTGTTACTGGGTTCGTTCTCATGGTAAACACTCTTGCCCACGAAGTTTTTCAGTTTTTATATAAACATAAAATATTGACTCACAGTTTCCTTATCATGTTAGGCAGGACTGAGTGGAGCACTTGAAACACTTTGTGGCCAAGCATTTGGTGCCAAACAGTATCGACTGTTGGGCATATATCTACAAGCAGCTACCATAATATCTTTCTTCTTTTCAGTTATTATCTCAATTGTTTGGTTGCATACTGAATCTATTCTTATTTTGCTTCACCAACAACCTGATGTTTCGAAACAAGCATCTCTATACATAAAATATCTTATTCCCGGACTATTTGCATACGGGTTTTTACAAAATGTAATAAGATTTCTCCAAACACAATCAGTTGTTCGGCCACTGGTCTTCTTCTCAGCTTTGCCCGCGGGAATTCATTTTGGCATTTGCTATGCTTTAGTTCACCATACACACTTAGGTTTCAAGGGAGCGGCATTAGCAGCTTCAGTTTCCTTATGGATATCATTCCTTTTCTTGCTGATTTATGTCCTTGTTGCAAAAGAACTTGAGCATAAACTGGCAGGGTTCTCTACCGAATCATTCAATTTTATCTGGACGACATTAAAATTAGCCCTACCTTCTGCAGCAATGGTTGTGTAAGTGTGCCCATATCTCCTCATTCTTACTCTTATCTATCATGGCCTGTTTTGGATATATATTGAATTCATGAACTCTTCATTACTAGTAAATATTCTGTAATCTCTATACTTTTCCAGTTTGGAGGGCTTGGCTTTTGAGATTCTTGTGTTCTTCGCTGGATCTATGCCAAAATCCCATCTAACTACTTCATTGGTTGCAATGTGGTAATCACAACTTCATTGTTTTTCTTTCTTTTTATACATCTTTCCAGCGGCTTTTTGTTTAAAACCAATCATGTAAAATTTCCTGTAATGCTTTTTTTATTTCCCGTTTTGGTTTGTAATCTGCAGTATCAATACACAAGCCATAGCCTACATGATTATCTATGGGCTTAGTGCAACTACCAGGTGAGTCCATGGATATTGTAATTGTTTTTAGTTCATCTGTTTTGCACATTGTGTTTCCATAGTTTTTAAAAGGGAAATTGTATATTAATTTTGTGATAGCACGAGGGTGTCAAATGAGTTGGGTGCAGGAAATATCGAAGTAGCTAAGAATGCCATGGCTGTGACTCTGAAGCTCTCTATCATGCTTGCACCTATATTCATTCTGGCTTTAGCCTTTGGTCACACCACCTGGGCTAGCTTCTTCAGTAACAATCCTGAAATAATAAAGGAATTCACCTCTTTAACACCTTTTCTCATGATCTCAATTACAATTGACTCTGTGCAAGCTGTATTCTCAGGTTTGTATACATAAAATATACATTAAATTAATTTTCCAACTTTCTGAGGGACTAACCATGAGTGGCAGGAGTGGCTAGAGGATGTGGGTGGCAGCATGTGGCTATGTGGGCCAACTTGGCAACATTCTATTGTGTTGGCGTGCCGGTTGCCATAATTCTTGGATTCAGGTTGAAGCTTCATGCTAAGGTGAGACAACATTAATAAAAGTAGTTCATATATACCATGAGAAATGATTTCCCTCATTTCTTTCAGGAAAATATTTCAATATCAATTTATTCTGGTACAGGGTCTGTGGATTGGCTTAATATGTGGCCTCTTCAGTCAAACTGCCACTCTCATATTCATCACTTTCTGCAAAAATTGGACTAGAGTGGACATTCCCATTAACCTATTGAAAGGAGAAACGCCAATTGTTATTGAACCAAACAATCATGTGTAGAGAATAGAAGAAAAGTTTGACGATTTTCTTCTATCCGGGACGTTTCAAGTGGCCACTTAATTTCCCGGAAGTCCTTTCTTTCAGACTTTGGTTTTCATGAAATGGGTTGTTAACATTAGAATAAAAGTTTTATCTTATTTTATTTTATTTATTGAAAATAGCATGCTTTTATTTATTTATTGAAAACAACAATTTCGAGTTTGCAAAAATATTCATTGTTGCGTGGCATAAAAGCTAATTGGGTTCAACGATATTTGGGATTTCATTTTCTCTGATGACAGGGACTCCTATATTAGTCCAGTTTCGCCAGAGTGTTATTAATAGAAGGGTGCTGGCCTGGGAGGTAAGGCCACAAATTAATCCAATCCACAAGCCCTGCATGCACCAAACACACAACATAAATATATTGAAAGAAGCCAAAGGAATCATGTATGTGCGACGAACAAACTGTTCAATTGTTGCAGCATCGATCTCTCACCTTAGCATGAAGCTTCAACTGAAATCCAAGAATTCCTACAATTGGCATCCCAATGAAATAGAATGTTGCTAAATTAGCACACACAGTCAAGTGTTGCCAACCGCATCCTCTTGCCACTCCTGCACCATAAAACTTGCTTGAAAGAAAGTTTTTACACCCAAAAGAGAAGAAATGCAGAGTATGGAGTGAGACAAACCTGATAAGACGCCTTGCACAGAGTATAACATGATTGAGATTGCAAAAAAGGGTGTATAGGAGGCGAATTGCCTTATCATTTCAGGTATGTCAGTGAAGAAGCTAGCCCAAATGTTATGGCCGAAAGCTAGAAGAATTATTACTATTAGAGCAAGGAAAATTGAAAGCTTGAGAGTCACAGCCGTCGCATTCTTGGCTTTAATGTTATTTCCTGCACCCAACTCATTTGACAACCTTGCGCTGCATCTAATAAACATAAACCTTTTTTTTTTTTTATAAAGGCAATGTTGATGGAAACTGACAAACTGATGAATTTTACTGACCTTGCAGTAGCACTGAGGCCATACGTAATCATGTAGGCAATACCTTCTGTATGCATACTGAAGATTAATAAAACCATACGAAAAACAAAGAAACACCCATCCGTTAAAATGTTCATCAAATTAAGGATACAAATTAGAAGCACAAGAGTACCTTACCATATTACTATCAGTGAAGTAGTTAGTTGAGAGTTTGACATCAATCCAGCTAAGAACACAAGAATCTCAATAGTCCAGAACTCCAGGCTGAGAGGGCATATATGGAGATCATAAATGACTGAAATGAATTTTTATATGGAAGCCCTTTAAAATAAAGGAAGACTTACCATACCATTACTGCGGAAGGTAAGGCTAGTTTTAAGTTTGTGAAGATGTAACTGAATGATTCAAAAGAGAATCCTTCCCATGTACGCTCAAATTTCTTTGCACAGAGGACATACATTGCCAACAAAGTGGTGGAAATCCATAGTGAAACAGAAGCAGCCAATGAGGTATGATCTACAGCAATCCTAGTCAAAATTTTGTTACGTCAGCCCGGCAAGTGAAAATTTACATGTGAGTCCAGGGACTCCCTTCACATCAGACCATCACTTCAATCAATAAAAGAAAAAAACTTGACAACCTACAAAACTTAAAGAAAGTTTTAGTGCAACTTATGCAAGCAAGAAAATTTCGCAAAGATATAAGAAAATAAAAGCCTATTATTAGGTTACCCTTGCAGGAAATGCGCGCTCTAATCAAACATTGAACTCCTGAGATAAGTCCTAAAAGCCACCACAAGAGAATTCTTCATTCTCACTCTAACTTGATATTCAATAAGGCAAACACCCTTCCTGTGTTGCCCATCAAGAAGCAGTTAAACCAAAGACTGGCGAAAATCAACACAGGAACCCACTCAAGGACCATAAAGATTCACGAAAGAATAATGAGACACCTACATAAAGAAAACTATCAGAGTCGGCAACACCATCATCCTATCAAGGGAGGTGCATAATAACAGCAATTACAATGACAAACATAGAGCCAAACCACTTGCCAACGAACATGAAAAGTGTTAGGAATTGAGATTGCATGCTTGCTTTTGTTAGTAAACAAAGTTTAATGATGGTGGTTAGAAATGGTTGATGATCCATGTATTTAGGATACCTACCACCTTTTTGTGTATGGACAACACTAATTCATTAATTGTAATGTGTACCTTGCCTCATATATATTTTGGCAAACAATCTTTGAATAATACATGTTCAATATTTCTCTAGTTTCCTGTCTTCTTCTTCTACAAAATAATAAGAAATATTTCTGCCTCATAAGTTTACTCTGCTCCAGCTTCTACGTTGCTTGAATGAAGGGTCATAACATGGTATCAGAGCTTCAGCTGTGATCTTGAAACTTGAAAGTCTGCTGCCGATCAAAGTATCCTCACTCAAAGCTTGAAAGCTGCTTCAACACATGGCTTCAAACTCTGGTTCTGCTGGATCGTCGGCTGCTGGAACAACACCCATGTATAACAGAGAAAACTATCATGCATGGGCAGTAAAAATGAGAATATATATGAAAGGGCTGGGTCTTTGGCAATACGTTGAGGAGGAGGAGAAGGAAGTACCTCCCCTTGGGCCGAATCCGACATTGAACCAGATTCGAATGCATGAAGAAGAATTAACTAAAGCCCCACGTGCACTATCCTTCTTGCACCAAGCTGTTTTAGAGGCTGTCTTCTCTAAAATACTTACTTGTGAGACAGCCAAAGAAGCATGGAACACACTGAGGGAAGACTCACTTGGAAGTGAAAGATCAAGGCAGATGGAGGTGTTGAACCTAAGGAGGGAATTTGAAATATTGAAGATGAAAGAAGAAGAGAGCATAAATGATTATGCAAACAGGATAATGAAGACTGTAAACCAAATCAGGCTTATGGGAGAAACCTTGACTGATCAGAGGGTAATAGAAAAGTTGCTAGTCAGTGTTCCAGAGAGGTATGAATCCAAGATATCCTCTCTGGAAGACTCCAAGCTCTTCACTGAACTTACTCTCCAGGAAGTCATCAATGCTTTAAAAGCTCAAGATCAACGGAGATCCTTGCGGCAGGAAGACTTAGTCGAAGGGGCATTGATGGCGAAGCAGACTGTTCGAAGAACCAATTATGGTTCGAGTAAGAAAATACCACTACGGAGAATGAATGAAAAGAAGGAAGAAGATAAGGAAGACAGAAGCAAAAGTGGTGATGAAAGAAAAGGGAAATACAATCCGTGTATTTACTGCAAGAAAAAAGGTCATCTCCCATCATATTGCTGGTTCAGGCCGAATGTAAAATGCAGGGCTTGTAATCAGCTTGGCCATGTGGAAAAGGTTTGCAAAAACAAACCAACATCTTCTTCTCGAATGATTCAACCAGGACAAGAGGAAGGAAAACATGAGGCATCGAGTGAAAATCTGTTTGTGGTTACATGTTACAAAACGCAGGCAACTCATGCAGGTTGGTTAATCGATTCTGGCTGCTCTAATCACATGACATATGATGCGGCAATATTCAAAGAACTTGATCAAACCTTTCACTCAAAAGCCAGGCAATACAGAAGCTTGATTGGAAGTCTTCTGTATTTGTGTTCCTCCAGGCCAGATATTATGTTTGCTTCTTCAATGTTATCTAGATTTATGCAATGTCCAATAAAAGAACATTGGAGTGCAGCGAAAAGGGTGCTTAGATATGTTAAGGGCACGAGTAACTTTGGACTGTGGTATTCGAAGAAACAAATGAATTCAACTGCATGGCTTATCGCTTATTTGGACAGCGATTGGGCAGGGAGCTTAAATGATTATAAGAGCACTTTCGGATATTGTTTTTCTCTTGGAAGTGCAGTGTTCAGTTGGTGCTCTAAGAAGCAAGAAGTCGTAGCCCAATCATCGGCTGAAGCCGAATACATTGCTGCCGCAAATGCAGCTAATCAAGCTGCATGGATTAAAAAGATCCTGCATGACCTTGGCTTATCATCTGCTGGAAGCACTACTATATACATTGATAACAAGTCAGCCATATCAATTACAAGAAATCCAGTTCAACATGGAAGAACCAAGCATATAAATGTCAAATTTCATGCATTACGGGAAGCTGAAAAATCTGGAGAAATTAACTTGGTTCACTGCAGCTCTAAAGATCAAGTGGCTGACATCTTAACAAAAGCTCTCTCCAGAACTCAGTTTGAATTCTTGAGACATAAGCTGGGAATCATTGCAGCAAACTCAAAGGAGGAGTGTTAGGAATTGAGATTGCATGCTTGCTTTTGTTAGTAAACAAAGTTTAATGATAGTGGTTAGAAATGGTTGATGATCCATGTATTTAGGATACCTACCACCTTTTTGTGTATGGGCAACACTAATTCATTAATTGTAATGTGTACCTTGCCTCATATATATTTTGGCAAACAATCTTTGAATAATACATGTTCAATATTTCTCCAGTTTCCTGTCTTCTTCTTCTACAAAATAATAAGAAATATTTCTACCTCATAAGTTTACTCTGCTCCAGCTTCTACGTTGCTTGAATGAAGGGTCATAACAAAAAGGCATCATGAATATCATTCTCCATCTTATCCTTTTCCGTGGAAGAGTCAAATTCCACGGAAATTAAGAGAAACGAAATGATGTCTCGCCTTGCATATAGTTTTAACTTAAATCCAGTTAGTAGTTTAATTGGGAGGCCAACAATCTTTTTCTCGCTAGCTCACACTCATTCCCTGGTTTCGTAAAAATCATCTTTTATCTGTAAAATAGTCATAAAGAACAAATGAGTATTAAACAGTCCCCAAGTGACTTTTAAGATACTTTAAATTTTACACATAATTTATCTTCTAATTATTTTATTATTTCTTTTAGGTACTCACTTGTGTATTTGTTTATACAACTTAGAGTAAATCTCTTGCTTTTATTTATGATGACAAAATACGTTAAATTTATTAAACTTTATTCTTACCTCATCATAAAAATATGATAATTCTTTTTTTTTTTTAATCTAAATCACTTCACTTTATTTACTAATTAGACAAAGTCGTAAATATATAAACACTTTGACTATATGATAAAATAAACTTTCGTAATCCTCTTTCTCGTACAGGCATATCATATGGATGATTAAAAACATTTAATATGAGTGTTTCTTATCATAGATATACGTATAAAATATTATATCAACTATGCAAAAAAATACACCTACAATCCTCTTTTCTCTTCTTAGATTGACACCATACTATTTTCATGTTTTACCTAATAAAAATAAGACCATGTGTTGAAAATTGGCAAATAAATTCATAATCTAATTTTTGTAAATAATTAATCAAGCACATTTTGAAGAGAATAATTAACTATACAAGTGCTTAGTATTTGGAAGGCAATTCTTATGCAAGTTTTGCTATTTCATCTACTTAATATTTAAATCATGCTATTTCACCTACCATACAAATTAAAGCAATTCCCAGCCCTACATGTAACCCTTTATCATCTTTATTAATAATGATATGAGGTGATTATTATAGGACTTATTAAATAAATCCTACATACATTTATTATTTTCTTTGAACATCAAAAAGTTATTGACAAGAATTCACATATCTCGTAAAATAAAATAATGTTTGATAATTATTTTTAAAAAATATAATTGTCTTTTATCTCTATAATATCACATGAATTTTTATAGTTTTTAAAAATATCATAAGGTACTACATAAAAGGGGGAGGGTAACTATCTCTTCTCTAAAGGGTGATTGCCTAACAACTTGTAAAGTATGATCTTTATCATACTTAGTTATAGATTTAATAGGAATGATGAAGGAAAACCTAATCTTATTTTAATTAAATTTTATTTATTCAAAAATAAAAAATATAAAAAAACCCAAACTTCAAGTAAGTAATTGCAAGTTATACAAGTAAGCTTTTGTATACCTCATTAATTTAGGGAAAGTCACAAATAACACCCTTTCAACCAACTTAACTTCACATGCTTGGTATGCAGTACCCAGTTCATCCTTATGTTATTTGATGGCTTGTTCTTGTCTCATCTGGTTTTTATTATGAGCCTTCAGTATGAATGTAGAAGATACTGCCTCCAAGGCCTTAGTTTGAGTTTGTTGGTTTTGACATAGGCTTTCAGAAATTTATAGATATAGAATGAAAGCTTTTGTTTGTGACAGTAAAAGTGTGTCCAATGAGTTGGGAGCACAAAATAAAAATTAACCTAAAAATAGCTGGAGAGTATTTCAAGATGGCAGTTTTAGCTCTTTGGTTATTTCGTGCTCCCGGCTCATTTGACACCCTTTCTTGCAAACTCAAATCACATTAGACTCTCCCAAGGTGTCTTATCAGGTTTATTTCTTTCATTTTTAATGGTTAGCCGTCGTAAGAGGATGCTGTTGGCATTTGGCAACATTCTATTTCATGGCCATGCCAATGGAAGGAATTCTGGGGTTTAGGTTGAAGCTTCATGGCAAGGTGAGAGATAAACGAAACATTAAAGAGTTTGTTCATTAGACATGCATATAGACTCCATTGAACTTTGAGCCTACATAGGAATGATTTTGTTCAGAAGCATTCAATTTCATTTTTGTCAACTTACGCCATGTGCTAAATTACTGGGTAACAATGCAATATGATTAGAATATTGTATTTATTTAAAGTTTATCAACTTAATGCCATTACTAGGTTGGAGACAGTCAAACTATCTTTTAATTAAGTCAAAAGGGTTGACCTGAATTTATGTATCATATATAAAATTTATGTATGGATAAAATAAAAAAATATTATTGTATTATAATAAATTCAGGTCGGGTATGAATAAGATTTAGCAGATCAAATCGGATCCGAATCCATATGGGCCAGATCTAAAAATAACCTAACTGAATGATCCAAATAGCAACCAAATCTTGACCCAAATGAAATGGCTTATCAAAATTATGATTCAACCGAACTTGTTTTATATAAAAGTATATGAGCCTAGGCCTAATATAAATTAAACTTAAGCATATGGTGAACTGGCCACCATGACCTTTCAGCCCCGAATAAAAAAGAGGCCAAATAACTATATCCCACCCATAGTTTGAGGTGACGACAAAGTCCTACCCTCCAAGTTTCAAAAGCCTAGTCTCCCACCCACGGAAACAATTTAATAATAAATAAAACAGAAAACAATAACACTTTAGGGGTAATATTGTCATTTTAAGATTAAAATTTTATAAAAAATAAAATAAATTTTATAAAAAATATAAAATTAAAATATATATTAAAAAATTTTAAAAAATTTGAAGCAGTCGTCGCCGCCACTGCCTCGACGGTGGTCGTCGCTGACGAAGTCAAGTGGCCGTTTCCTACCACCTGGTTTTATGGGAGGCTAGATCTGGCCTCCTCGTTCGATGGAGGCGGCCAGTTTTGGCAGAGGCGACCAGATCTGGCCACCTCTGCCAGAATAAGCTGTCGGAAAGGGCTGACCTTGGTCTCAGCGGCTATTTTCGGCCTTTATTTTTGGCGGAGGCGGTCAGATCTGGTCGACTCCTCCAAAACTAAAGCGGCCAGATTTGACATCCACCGGCCACCTGACCCCTTCAACGGCGGCCACTGTCGCGGCAGACGGTGGCTGCTTAAAATTTTTAAAAATTTAAAAAAATTTGTAATATATTTTTTAATTTTTTAAAAATTTTTAAAATTTTTTTAAAAAATTATTTATATTTAAATTTTTTATAATTTTTATAAATATTTATTTTTTAAAAGGATATTTTAGTTATTTGAATATAAAAATTATAAAAAATGTTTTTATGAGTGAAAGATTGAGTTTTTGAAACTTGGAGGGTGGGACTTTGTCCCCGCCTCAAACTTTGGCCTAAAAAGATATAAAAACTCAGTTTGAAGCTGAGCATCGAAGTTTAATAACAGCTTGAAAGAGTCGATTTTTAAGGGTATCGAGATCTCTTCTCTCAATTTCTTCTTTGGATCATAATTAATACCAGCTCCGGTTTCCGGGTTTTTTCTTTCTCTCCCGAAGGTTTGTTTTTTATATTTATTAAACTGTGAGTCGTTTCTGTTATCCTTTACGACCCTATACATTACCAAGTTTCTATGAACTTAGATCTATATACTCTATTCGATTGGCCTCCGAAAATCTTAACTTTATTGCGGAAATGGTTGGTTTGAAGTGGGGATTTCTGGAATTGTTCTACCGTTAGGGAAAGCAGAGATTGCTTTATATGTAGTTGAAACTTAGTAATGATAGCCGTGATAATGGGAAATAAGAAATAAAGTGAATTTATTAGCAATGGAATTAGTTTAGAGTCACGTGCTGCTTGTTGTTTCTTTCAGTACACAAGTATTCGTGTTTGATTGACTATGTTTAGGCGTCTTTCATAATTGCAGATGGATGCTGGTCATCTTCTTGTTTTTGTTTTCTCATTTTCACTGTGGTATTTGTGGTTAACAACTTATGGTTGTGGTATAAGTTCCATAATTAGTCGGTAAAATTATTGTTCTCTTTGATTTGCAGCATCTACTAGACTGGCGGCACACGGGAAATATACTATGAATCTAACTCTTTTTTACCTTTCTTTTCGTCTTGACAATAGTTTTTGAGTCGGCAAATCCTATGAAAGGTTTTTCAGGAATGAGAACAGGTGTTGGATGGCGCCTTTACCTTTTCTTGCTCCCACTACTCTTCTTCCTTCCTTATCTGTTATCAGGTAATTGTTCTCATCATCTTTTTCTGATCATGATGCAGTGAAATTTTCCAATGTTTCCTTGATAGAATATAATTGCTTTGTTTTCCAGTTCTTGAATTGCACAAAAACTCCATTGTAGAAGATATGCCCAAGAAAAATCGTAAGAAGTTTGATCATCTGGTTCTTGGGCCAGTTGCTGGTCAAGGGTTGCCTAACCGTTTGCAATGCCAAGGTTTTTGCTTATAGCTTGTTAATGATATACTTATACTTTGCAGTCTTAAACATTTCGACTTGCATTTTCAGTTATTGGATATAGAAAAAGCAGATTTTCCTTATTTCATGTTTACTCTGTCTCTCTTTGTCTTCATTTTGAGTTTGTAATAGTTTCTTTTGGAACTAATGACTCTCACTTATTTGGTTTATATTATTTCTTTGTGTTTTCTTCCAATTAAAATTGCCAACACAGTATTCAAGCTTTTCCTATTGAACATACAACTTAATGCTTAGATTATTAGTTGGATTATTTATGTATGTTTAACATCTGTATGCTGGACATGAATGTTTGGCTGCCACAACACTGAATATTTTTATAATTATATATGCTGTTGAATTGTTACATCTCTATGGAGACAATGACTTTCCTATTATATAATACTTCTCTGTGTATTATAAGCTATTCTTTATTCTGTATGGATTCATGAGTAATAGAATTTAGTGAGCCGCAGTAGGTACTTATGTAAATATATGTAAGTTTCCTAACCTGGGTTGTACTGGTGCAACACCTGTGGTTATTTGAACATTGTCTTCAGAGACACACAATGGTTGCTTCTGCGTCCAAGTTCCTCTACTAGTGTATAGACTTTGACCGTGCATTCCCTGCCTAAATTTCTCAGGCATCAAAGCTCTCAACAGGACCCACTTTTCAGCCTCTTCTCATGTCTCAAGTATTGGAGATAGAATTTCTTTTGTCACTGTTTTCACAATTTATAACTCCTCACTTGATATCAATGCGGATGGTAGAGCATCAAACTTGCATACTGTTGGAAATGCTTCTTATAGTAAGACAGAGAGGTTGATGGCCATATTGAATGTTTTCATTAACTTCATTCAAGTAAGTATTTGAAAAATCTGTCAAAAACTTGATTTGAGGTTCATATCCTTCCAATTTTACAAATCGAGGAGTTATTAAAATTTCAATTGATTACAGATGACAATGCCCCCAAGTGATGTAATCATTCTAACCGATCCTGCTTCAGATCTCTCAGTGCACAGAAAAGGGGTCACCACATATCCAATAGAGGGTGAATATTCTCGAGACAAGTTGATGCTCCAAAGAATCAGGTCTTACATTGTAAGAGCAAATCGCTGATAAATAGGTAGAATATTTTTGTTTTCAACTATGATTATGAGCATAAAAATTGTTTCCGGAACTTTTATATATATATATTAGGAGACCAGCTCCTATCCCATCCCTCTCTTTACCACAGAAGAATGTTAATTTATTATTAATATCTGGACATTAATTGGAAAAATACTTTATTAAATGCTAACATTGGGACAAGACCTTTATGTTAATTTCTTATGCGATGAATGGTTCTGGTTTATCTTTTCTTGCTTAAATGTTATTCCTTTCATGCAGACCTTTCTAGGAAGAAAGCTTGAGGAGCATTCTCAGGGACAAAGGCATGGAAATCATTACATCTTCACTGACTCAGATATAGCTGTGGTTGATGACCTGGGTCATATATTTCAAAACCACCAAAACTTCCACCTGGCACTAACTTTCAGGAATAACAAGGATCAACCTCTGAATTCTGGATTTATAGCTGTCAGAGGCACCCCTGACGGGATTTTAAGGTGCAGAATTTGTTGTTTTAGTGCAGTCATTTTTCTCTAGAGAACTGAGATGATTGAAAGAAAGAGTGGAATGTTTCTGTTTCAGTTGCCCAAGTCAAATTTATACTTTATATACCTTTTAGGGTAACCAGGTTATGCTGATGAATTCAGTTTTCCACATAAACATTTATAAATCATAGATCTTCACTCCTCTCCCCGAAGGTCCTTTTTTCCTTCTCTTCCCTCTCTTTTCGTTCATCATGATATCTACATATGAGAAATGATGATATATTCATATAAATATATCACAGAAGAATATGAGAATTTTAAGTTTGATTGCAGGGCAAAGGTATTTCTTCAGGAAGTATTGAGCATTTACAGTTCCAAATACATGAATGCTTCCAGAATGCTTGGTGATCAGTTAGCTCTTGCTTGGGTTGTCAAGTCTCATGCATCTTTTGATACAAGGAGATTCAGCAAAGCACAGGCCTTTGTGGATCAAATTGGTGGTGCTTTGGTGCTATTTTTACCTTGTGCTACATACAATTGGACTCCACCTGAGGGTGCAGGCCAATTTCATGGCATGCCCTTGGATGTTAAGGTATACTTTAATAAGTAACTTCAATTTCTCATAATGATCTTGATCAATAACCAACATAGGAATCAAAGTCTCTGGTTTGGCTCAGAATATATGAATGCTAACATTATCTAAATCATTGATCGTATTACCATACAGGTTGTTCATTTTAAGGGATCAAGGAAACGCCTAATGCTTGAGTCTTGGAATTTCTTAAGCTCTTCTAACCTTTCAGATATGTTATGTCTCATCCTGGCCAGTGGAAGAACAAAATATGATTTTTGAATAAATTTCATATGATTTTATGTTGCATTACACATTCTCTTGAGAGAACATCAGATTTCATTCAATCGAACCAGGCGGAGATCTCCTGCTGTGTCTTGCAAAATGTTTTCCAGAAGCAAATTAGAATACATTTCCTGCCGAAAATGTAACTTTGTTGTACTGACAGCAAATGAAGCTGGGAAGACAACTAGAAACTTATATTATTTATAGATATGTTTTTTAATTCATTTATTCAGATGGGAGATTGCTTGAATGATTTGAACTTTGACTTGCATAAGTAAAGCCAATCACTGCTGTAGTAGGTTAGAACAATTTTCAACATAACTTCCATCCGAAATTTAGATACGACTCCCCACAAGAAAGCTAATTCCAGTCAGTTACCTTGGAAATGATATCGCAGAAACGTACTACCAGTAGCTGTGTCACTGGTAAAAAGATAGGTATCGGCTGAGATAATGAGGCATTAATGGGTGTACGTATTAAACAAGAATCCTTGTGTGCACATCCACCTTTGTATGTATGATAGCAGTGAATTGACCAATTTTTATGCAGGTTTCACTTCAGGTGGATTGGTTAATTCTTATGTGGGCTCTCTTTCATTAAAATGGAACCAAAATTTGGCCAATTTTAGCCCATCCACATGGCCCATCCATCGCTGTCATGCAAGGATGAATGGATGGATGCTGCCTAGCTTTTTTCAACATGAAATGCCCACAAAACTTTCTTTTACCTCAACCACGATCCATAATAGAAGCTGGATTGCACTAGCCATTTCAGTATAAGATTTTTGTGGTTCTGTGGCTGGATTGCACATATTCATTCAAACCAGAAATGGACATAAAAGACTTTAGATGAAAGGGAACAGAGAAAGTTTGAGCATGATCAAAATAAATACACATCATAATTCGTAAAGACCTTGTCTGATTGAGAGATGCAAAAGTTTTATAGATTTTCTTCAATGGAATTTTTATAAAGTTTTCAAAATGTAAATCATTGATAGAATCCATATATTTTTTCAACATTTAAGATTAGTTACGCTTCATCTTAAGTAAAACTATGATACACTTAAATCCAATAGTTCTTTTGATAATATTTTTTCAAAGTGAAATCCTCACCAAGACATTTTTTTCGTAATATTTGTAATCACTCTTTTGGAGTTGTCTTCCAAAGCTTTTAATATCATAATCATGAATATGAATATAGGTTTGTGAATAGCAAACTAAATTATATTAAAAAACTATTATATATATGATTTTTTCCTCACATTTATTCATGATACTGGCTCCGCATCATTGCTATCGTAACCTATTTTATACAATTCTAAATTTTACAAGCCAATTGATGATGAGAAGTCTCATAACCCTGTTAATTAATAATATTATCATGAAATATTATGCTCTAATACAAAATTTGTATCAAAAGACAATGATACCTTTAAAACCTGTAATTGAATAATCTAATCATGTTTAATTGGAATAAAGTTCTGAAATTCTGCATTCTAAAATACTTGTTTGACTGCTACAATCGATAATAAAACTTTGGAGACAAAAATTATATCTAAACCAGCAGGATTGAGATTTTAAATCCTTTTGAGATTACAATTGATATGTTCCTATATCAGTTTAAATAAAAAAGAATATATATATATAAGGTAAAAATATATTCTCATTTGATATTAGATATAAGGATATTTGTAGAAGTTTTAGATGAATTTCTCTTTTGACAGGAGTGTGATAAATCATTAATCTTAACTTGAGAAGACTTTTTTTTTTTTTTTTTCCAGAATGTCAGGTAAGATAATGTGATTGCTAGTTACTTCAAGGTATTTTGCTGTTAGTTGGAGATATGGTAAAATTCCTGTGGATTGTAGATTACCATATAACAATTGCACTTATTTTTTAAAGTGCAAAGAGAATTTGAAGAACTTTAGGAATTTTCTGCTATGGAAAGGATGTTGTCTCGTGGGGATTTACCATCTCTTTTGGATTGTGACATTTAAGCTTATGACTCCATACATTTTAAGTGGTGCATTTATCTTATTGTTTAATTTTCCTGTAAAATTTATTTGGTCATTCAACAATGAGACTCTAATTTACACTTTATGGATCATAGAAATTAAAAACTTTACTGTCAACTTTGTAATAAGGTCTAGTTATAGTCCAAAAGACATTAGATTCAAGACATTTACACTCATATAATTAAAATCTAAAAAGAAAAATCATCTTATAAAAACCCCTTAAAAATGGGGGATTGTTGACTAAATTTAGTATATCTGAAAGGTTTAAATCCCACATTACTTGATACATAGTTTCTTCCCACCTCCTGCTCGAGATTTCCAACAGGAATTACGTGCGCCATAACCATTGATTGCTTTAACCCAGACTCTGTCTCTATGGAACAGTGCTGGAGAGAACCAGGCATTGAACATGTAAATGGACAGACTCCAAGGTTACCGTGCACCGTCACACATTACAAGCATGATCATTGAGCAAATCTTCTTAAACAAAATACAACATCTCATATGTAAAAAGACAGCCGAAAAAAAGCTTCCAAGTGGAGAGAGCAAAGGTCTCCAATGGAAGCCATGCATTCCTAGTGAGCATATCTATAAACTAGCAAGGAAAACCAGCCGAAAGAAAACTCGAGGACCAGAAAATGCACCCATAACAATTGATTCAGGAAGTTACACACGGCTACGTCGATTTTTAACGGATTCCTGCCAGACAATTTCTCTACCGATCTCTTGTAGCAATTCATGCATTACTACTTTATTGTTCATAATAGTTATTAAATGTCTATTTACGAGGGCATTGAGTCCCATCTCTGGTTGGAAATGATTCCTGGCCTTCAAAGTTCTTGCTACCAGATCTTTGTCCACACCATTCAACAAGGACGAAATATCTAAAAACATCTTTTTCTCTTCATCTGCTAATCCATCGTAACAAACTTTTAATATTTCCCGGAAATCTACATTAGGAATTCTCTCAAGTATATTGAGTGTACTTTCCCAATCTTGTGGCCTCTTTCCAGAGAGAAAGGAACCCAAAATTTTAAGAACCAATGGAGAACCCTTAGCATACACTATTAACCTTTTTGCCAGCTCCGAATAACGTTCCCCGGGATTGTGATCTCCAAAGGCATATGAATTGAAAAGCATTAGAGCTTCAGCATGCAATAACCCCTCAACCTTGTATGTTTTGTCCACTCTACATTCTGTCAGCACTTGTTCATCATTAGTTATTATAGCAATTCGACTTCCTGGACCAAACCATCCAAGACCGCCGATTAAAAATTCAATTTGACCACATTGTGTCACATTATCAAAAACCATGAAAACCTTCTTGCTGCCAGGCTTTTCCTTCACCGATGAGAACTCATTAACTGGAGAATTTCTGTCTACAAATGTGATAGCTGACAGAATTTCTTGGCGCAGTGAAATTAGTCCATCACTTCTCTCAGCTCGTTCCCCAACATTATCAATGAAGCAATACCTGTCAAACTGTCCATAGATTCTGTGGTAAATAACAGTAGCAATGGAAGACTTCCCTACACCAACAATGCCCCAAATTCCCACCGTGAAAACGTCTTTCGATCCAATGCTTAAGAGAGATTCGATTTTTTCAATATGTTTTTTCACACCAACCAGTTCCTTCTCTTTAACTAGCGATAGATAATTAAGTTTTTCGTAAATGTCGCTCACTATCTGCTGTACCAGTACAGATTCATGCCTGTCAAATACCGAAAAATAAACTTGTATAGATAAGATATTTGAATGAGACGAGACAAATAAACTTGTATATGAATGATACTAATTAATAGTTGTGATTTCAGTTGATCTCAACTTTATTGGCTATGAATTTCGTCAGCCAACAAAGATTTTAGGAGATTGGTGACTGGGAAAGGGAGGCTAAGACGTTGGTGGAGGTAGATGTTACGTATTAACGGGACAAATTCGAAAACTGTTAACATCATCATGAAAGGTTTTTCTCTTTTTTTTTTTGGGATCTGTGTTTCTTCCTCGAGAAGGAAGTTTAAATACTGCGAGATGCTGAGGTTGACTTAATACGAAAGAAGGATGCTAAGGCAGTGGTGGAAATGGCTGAGCCTGATGTTGAGAAATGTATGAATTATAACTTCAAAACTAAGAAAATATATATTCACATTAAATGTAAGAGTTATCATGTCATATAGTTTCCCATCAATATCACCTGAGGACATCTGAATCCCAGCCCGATAGGTTGGCTGCTTCTGTCAAAGCAGTCCTCCATATATCTGACTTTTGCATAAAACGCTCTTCAAGCTTGGCGAATTCACCCCCAAAAGACCCCGATTGCCTCCTTACATCTGTCGGTTTTACATGGTAAAACACTGGTATTACAATCTGTCCTTGTTCTTTCTTGCATCTAACAATTTGTACAAGTTCTTCAAGGCACCATCTGGAAGAGGCATATTGCGTTGAAAAAACGACAACTGCAACCTTTGATCTTTCAATTGCACTCAAAAGAGACGGGCTAATATCCTGTCCTCTGATAAGTCTGTCGTCAAAAAAAACTTTGATATTTCTCTTAGCCAAACCATAGTAGAGATGACTGGTAAAATTATTGCGGGTATCCTCGCCTCTAAAACTAAGGAAAACATCATACTTCTCCTCAAGGGAAATTCCAGAAGAAGAAGAAGCAGCAGCCATTGTTCGTACAAGTAGAGATAGATGATAAGTTGCTGACTTCTTCGGCTCTTCGCCTCTCTATTTAAAACCAGACCGCGCCTTTCAACTTACCAGAATCACCGACCGTTATCATTAACTTCACTCGTTACCTAATACTTTCTCTATTTATAATTGCATCCTTCTCAAGTTTCAACGACGGGTAGTTTTTTTAGGCCAAAGGACTATTTCCCACCCATAGTTTGAGGCAGGGACAAAGTCCCACCCCCAAGTTTCAAAAGCACAATCTCCCACTCATAGAAATATTTTTTATAATTTATATACTCAAATTACTAAAATATCTTTTTAAAAAATAAATATTTACAATAAAATTATAAAATAATTTTTAAATATAAATAATTTAAAAAAAAAATTTAAAAAATTTTAAGCAGCCATCGTCGCCAGTGCCGCTGCGGTGGCCGTCGTTGAAGGGGTCAGGTGGTCGTTTTTGGCCACCTGATTTCAATGGAGGCCAGATCTGGCCTCCCTGTTCGGTGAGAGCGATCAGATCTGACCGCCTCAGTTTTGGAGGAGACAACCAGCCGTCAAAAATAAAGGTCAGAAACAACTGTTGGGACCAAGGTCGGCCCTTTCCTACCGCTTCCGACAGCTTCTTCTAGCGGAAGTGACAAGATTTGGTCGCCTCTGCCAAAACTGAGGCGGCCAGATTTGGCCGCCTCCATCGAACGGGGAGGCCAGACTTTCCAACCACCTGGCTCCGACAGTAGAGGCCACCGTCGAGGCAGTGACGACAGTGGCTGTTTCAAATTTTTAAAAATTTTTAAATATATATTTTAATTTTTTTTGAAATTTTATATTTTTTATAAAATTTTAATCTTAAAATAATAATATTACCTCTAAAATGTTATTGTTTTCTGTTTTATTTAATATTAAATTTTTTTCAGGGATAGAAGATTGGGTTTTTAAAATTTGGAGGGTAGGACTTCCTCCCCGTTTCCAATTATAGGTGGAAAATAGTCCTTTGACTTTTTTTTTTAATTAAACACGCGCACACCAATATTGAACTTTTGGAGTTGTACTTTATTCTATATATAATTATATTAATAGAGAACCCTTTCTTTTCGAGCTGTTCACAGCTAGGTGGATCTACTTCCAGCCATATGCCGCCTTAAATAACAAATGTTTACTTAGTATACATATAGACACGCACGCCGATATTGAAGTCTTCGAGTTATGACAACAAATTGCTTGTTTACAAATAGAAAATGCAGAATCCAGCGTTGACGAAAATCTAAATAGTGATTTTATATGTCAGGGAAGTGGACTCCACATGTTTCGAAACTAATAATTGCAACTAGACCGTTTTGTGGTCCTTTTCATATAGGAAAATCATGTTTCTGAACCCAATGTGTCAATGAGATTCACAAGTGGGAAGGATTTCGGTTAGGAGATTATCTTCCTGCAATTGTTCCCAGCCAGGATTATGCTTGGCCATCACCTCATGAACTTGATCGTAGGCTGGTTGTGTTCCATGGTTCCTGTACACACACACACGCATATCTATGTACGCGTGTTAATGTAAACAAACGCATGATAAACCATAGGGTTTGAACATGATTTTCAACTCGTCTTTAAATCTAATGCAATTAGTCCTCCTTTATGTTGTTTGTTTGTCAAGGACATCCTTTTCAGAAATTCAAATGACAACGCTTTTTTATTGTATGTACCACATATTTGTTAGTTGAAATATATATCATACATAGGGTTAGATTCGAATTAAATTAAATACGAATATGTATATATATTTGTATTTAGATTCGTTTTGTACAGTTTAAATTCATATTCATATTCGTTAAATTTTTTTATAATAAGTTTCAGATTTGTATTCGATTTGTATAATTCAATTCATATTCGATTCGTATTTGTATTCAGTTCATGTAATTTGTATTTATATTTTCTTAAAAATTATAATTAATACAAATAATTAATTAAATATAATTAAAAAATTTTTAATTTAAGTTATGGTTCTTATTTGATTCGTACAGTTTATGTTTAGACTCGTATTTACTGATTTTTAAAATTATAGTTCAGATTTGTGTTTGTATTTAGGTTCGAACAGTTCATTTTAGACTTGTTCAAACTGAATTCAAAAATAAATTCGAATATATTTAATTCGAATCCAACCTTAGTCAAACACCTAATAAATATTATAATCTCGGAATATATTTTCTTATGTCAAAAAAGTCTTGCTTTCACGGTTCTTAGTTGTTCTAGGTAATATTTAATAGGGTGGGTTAAAACAAATCAAGCTCTAGCTTGGGTATGTTTAAGCGAAAACTTGGACTCAACTCAACAAGAGAAAATCAAGCTCTGGAACTTAAAAAGTTTTCCAAAACCCTAGTTTGAGTTTGAGATTGAATTTAGCTCAATCTCAACTAATATTTTTTTTAACATAAAAAATATTTTTTTAATTTATGTTATTTAATAAAATAAACATTAAAGAAAAGTTAAATAAGATTAATAAAGAAAAATAATAATCTTATTTATAACGTGTGAGATAACTTGCTAATATTTCTCTTCCTAACCTGGAATTCTCAAATTTAGGTTGACTTTATTTATAATGGTTGAAGTGAAATGTTAATTATCTTTTTCTAATGTAAAATTTTTGTAAATAAGGCTCAAATTCAACTCTAATATTTAATATATGAACTTCCAAAGTTTATAAACAAATTTTTATTTAATTAGGGGCATTTGAAATTGTTGGTTTGTATCATAAGTAAGATGGATTCAAGCTGAGACAACCACAAATAAATATTGACTCAAACTTATTTTAAATATATCAAACTCTAACTCGTTTGAATATATAACATAGTCAAAGGATTGTTGATAAGAGTAAACAATATTATCAATAAAGTAATAATACCAACAACAAGTATAAACAATCTCATAAAAAGGTAAATAAGTCAAACTTAAACTTCAAGTTATTCAAACTTCAAGTTATGCCTCTTTCATGAAGAAAGAAGTCCATTGAACCAAATCCCATCATTTGGTTATGCTTTGATTCAAAGAAACGAAGAAAATGCAAGTGGCATGCAATAAGAGACAAGATTCTTTAAATTAAGGAATAGTTAGTATTTAGCATTAAATGCAAGCACGATGTTGCAAGAGTTTCAATAGCTAGCTTATTTGTAGCCTTTTGTAATTGTAATCTGTCTACCTAAACTTGACCTTGTAGCTTTGATGATGCCTTGTAAAACCACGTATAAGGTCTTTCTCTTTCATGTAAGGAGTTAGACATCTTAAATCAAAATTAGCTTGTTATGGCTCTTGAGAAATTTTTCTTGAATTGATTTTTATTATTTTATCCAAGTTTCTTCATGTTCGATGGTAAATCTTCTAAGTTGGTGACATCATCTTTATGCTTGAAATTGTTATTTGGCTATATTAATAAATTACATGCATAGGTTTTATGTGAAATTGTCAATGCTTATTGTTTGTGGTGAATGTGCCTGACTTGGTCATCCATAATCTTGTAGTTGTGAATGTTTGTTGGTTGTGAATTAAAAATTTAGGCATGGAATGATAAATTAATGGAGTATGGAAGCATTGTGCCAATGAGACGAAGGTGTGTTGAATCATTTTTCATTTTTTGTGATTTGTATGAACTTCTTGCTTGTCTGAGTGGATTTATTGTTGTAAATAAATAAGAATTCATTGAATTTTATCAAATTAATTGGTTCAACATCCCAAATATATGAATTATGAAAAAATATACATAATACAAAGAATTATATGAAAAGACATATATAATACGAAGCGTCATATTCACATCAATGATTTAAATGTGAAAAGACTTGTATAATGTGAAAAAACACATATAATGTGATGAATCATGTACACATCGATAGATTAACACCTATAAATAGAAATGATTTTGTTCACAAAAACGTAACATAATTTTTAGAAAAAAAATAACTATTTATTTTTTCTCCTCTTAAATTTATAAAATCTTTTAAAAGTTATTTTTTTTAAGTGTTGTTGATTCAAGAAGTTTGATTGAGACCTGCTAGCTATTGTATTGTATTTATTTTGAGATTGAAGAGATGAAGTTTCATACTTTTATTTAACAAGTAAAAATTATTGCCATAAGGAAATTCAGTTATTTTTCCAACCATATTATTATTAATTTATTTATTTTGTATTTTTGTTTCCATCTTTCTCTTCAATTTTTTTTCCTATTTTGTACTACAACATTCACATCAAGAGGCTCTTGCCGGCAGACTTCTCAAGTGAAGGGCAGTACTTCAGTGGGAATCGGAGTGCTCCTCTTGCTGAAAGATGTTTTAGCTCTTTGCTTGTCTCTGCCACATCACCAGGGCCAAATGACCAAACCCCAAAGATTTTTTCTAAAACAGTTTTGTTATTGTATTTTAAACTATGAATCTTCAATCATTGTATAACCTTATGCTTTATAATCCAACTGTTGGTTCCCATCTGATTAACTTACATATCATTTAAACTGTTTATACTTTCACCATTGCTGAATTAATCAAACAGTATAAATAGGCACTAACGCATCTTACTTGCATACGCTATTACCCCAAGGCCAGTAATTCACTATCTTAAACAACAATGTGATGAACTTGGGATAGTCATCCAAATGATCAAAATTCAAGTTACAGTAAATGTTAACTTCTGATTTACTTGATTCGTGATTACAGATCTAAATAGCTATGAATCTCTGGATTTATCCTGTTTTAAAAAGTTCCTGAGTTATAAAAAAAACCTATGTAATCCTCAACAATATTTATACTGAAACCGTATTGATTTAATGCATGTGTTGTGTGGCAATCTCTCTGTTTTTTTCAGAAACCATTGCATAAGATAATCCGAGTTTCCATTTACAGGGAATTTTTTAAGCCGACCCAATGACAAAAGAATTCCTAAAGAAACCAAAGATTTCCTGGTTTCAGTATATATCCAGTATATTACAGTAAGTAAACCAGTATTATGGCAGCTAAAAATAAGGTCTAATGGTCTTAAGATTGTCTACAGATGCCAACTTGGTGCATCTCAAAAAGTATACAAGACTGAATAGCATTGTCAAGGCACTGACTAGATGGAGAACCAGTTGATATAATCTGGTTAAAAGAACTACCATCTCTTTTGCCGAGTCCTCTGTAACAAGATATAAGAAGGCCTAATTTGCATGTATACGCATAAAAACCAGCTCGATCAAGATTAGAATAGCAGGTTAACCACAAGGGTTACCTGAAAAATAGCAGAGGGTCCTTTTGGCATAGCAATTACGATACATTAGACATTTACTAGAATATATCGCTCTCTAAGTACCAATAAAAGCCTTTCATGAGATCATTGGACAATCCAGATCCACTAAACCAATTATTTAACCAAAGAAAAAGGATGTAAATGAAGAATCAAAAACCTTCTGGTTCTTATTCTGCGGTTTCATTAGAATAGGCTGAGAAAAAACAGTGTTGTCAATGTTCTGAATGTATGGCCGCACCTTCTCCTCCAACATCTCCCTTACCTAATCATCAGAACAGATCATAAGCTCATTGGAACAAAATTATGATTGTTGGAAATTATACCCTTATTCAGAACTAACAGTTTTGAAAATTGGTGTACAAGAAACTGCAATAATATATTCAATAAACAGTAGTAATTTAACTTATCAAAAAAAAAAATAATAGTCATTTACAAGAGAAATATGCGAATAACTTTTTCACCCTGATTTATTAAAGAGTTACCTATTAAATTCTAAGATATGGAAGTTAAGCCTTTAACTCTCATAAACAAGTTTTGGAGACCATAACAAAGAACATACACATTGTTAAACAGCATAATAAATATTGTGATGCTAATAAAATTGATGTCAAAAATAACATATCTTTCAATCAAACCAATACCTTATCTTGTCGCCACTTAGTTTCCCACTGAGCATCCAAAATTTTATCAGCCATTTCTCTTTGGGCATTCAGAAGAATAGACTTCTCATACAATTTTTTAGGGTCTTTGAGATCCTCCTCACTCCAAGAAGAAGCATTGAGTGGAAGGTCAAGTTCCTATCAATGCTCAGAGGTTAGTTCAATGTACATATTCTAACATTATCATCCCAGTAAAACACATGAATAATGGAAAACAAGAGATAATGCATAAAAAGTGACAAAGGATACGCACACCCCAATTTTGAGGCCGTGGAGGAGGATCAAGCTTCATGACTTCTGCTTCTAAAGCCTTCTTGGCTTTGTAGTAAGGGATATTTTTCACTATAACAGGGTCTTCCCTGGCACGGACAGGATCTATGGAGATTAAAGCCTGCAAAAGTGATAGATGATTTTAAATCAAGAACTTTCAGCCAATTATAAAATAAGATATTTACAACTTTGCATGGAATTCAAGTATCACTCAATACAAATGCCTGATGGTGCCCATTCAATAAAATTATCAACTAGACCAAAGCCATGTCATCACAAGTTTAACGCACTAAGCTCATAACTAATATTCTCCACATAGACAGATATTTAATTCCCATAAAGATTAGTATTTCGCATCTAAGGAACTCATTATTGGACCCAAAGTGTCAATAAGATTCATAAACAGAAAGATTACTGATAGGAGAATATCTTACTTCCTGCAAGTAATCCCAGCCAGGATTTCGCTTGGTCACTAAAGACTCGAAGCTGATCATACCGCATAGATTCCTACACAGATATCATATATCAAATTTCACAATTTACAACCCAAATTTCCACCTGCTGTTGCAGTCTGGGGATTTAACTATGGAGAAATCACATCAGCGACTCCTTGAAGTCTTAGAGACTCATGTTCATGCTTGTTTGTTCATGCATCGTCTAATAAATAAAAATATATATATATATGTGCATGTAAGCAAAAGTATATGTATACAATTTTATAAATCTATTATTATATGAGAAACAAAACTGTCAATAATGACAAAATCTTAACAGATTTAAAATAAAACAGCCAAAAACCATATCACTTCTTTTATCCCACTGAGTGTTAATCTTGAAGGCCAAAGAAAAAGTTAGAAGATCAATTGGGATAACTTTATCCGATTAATGATGCATGGAGTAAAAGCCTTAATACTGCAAGTCAATTGATTCGCTTCCCCTTCTCTATGGCTAAGGCTTAGCATGTAGATTTCCAAACAACAACTAACACTGTAGGTAGCATGAAAGTAAGCGGAATTAGAATGCCACTCTCTTAACTTCCTGAAAAATACAAGATACAGTTTTCCAATTCAGACTGTCAAATGAAAAACTCTGTTGTAAACTACAACTTGAAAGAAAATGCTTAATTTAATGAAAATTCTACATGCATCTAGCTATTTCTTCATTTCTTATAGAATAAAGGCATGAAATTTTAATTTAGAGACTAGAAAGAAAGAAAAAAAAAAAAAAAACCCTTGTAGGCAATAGTATGCCAGAAAATAAACAAGAAAACATGGTAAAAACAAAATAAGTAACTTCCGACACTAGGGTGAGTAAACAATGGATCTAGAACCCTGTATTGCCACCAAATTTTCTGCTTGACATTATCATCATAGTCCAATCCACCCACAACCTGAGGCAAGGTCTTAGGCCAAAATGCTGCAATACTGGGGTCCTTCATGCTGTGAATAATATGCTGCAACAATAAAAATTATTAAGTCATTATCACATGCTAGGCTTTAACAGTCCAACACTGACGGAAAACATGAAAATATACTCACTGATAAAATTACTAGTGCAGAATTATAGAACGAGACATGATATTAACCTCAGATGGATAATCCATCTTTCTCAAGATCTTTTAGGCTTTCCATGGAGGCTCCATGATCTGCAGAAAGGAGACAGCAGGACAATCCATAAGAATAAAAAATGGCATGAGTTAAAAAATAGAGAAAAGTGATATCTTAGTGACAAAATTAGGACCCATTTAGCAACGTAAGATATTAGAATCTTTTACTTGTAAGAACTTCTCTGACAGAAAATTTGGTGTCAGACAACGGAAGTTACACAAATCATTTATACACTCTCAAGCAAAACTGTTCATGATTATAGGAGAAGCACCTTCCTCCGACAAACATTTCTGAACCCTCAAGCACTAATATTTTTCAGGTTACCATATAAAAATTTTTTATGAAACATTGCATGGTTGATAATTGTCCTACTGTATATGACTCTTATAGAAGAATATTCTCTTATAGAAGAATAATGAATCACGAACTTTACAAAATGTAGACACAGAGAAGTAAAGCCGATGTCCTTTCTAGATATTCAAGTGTTGCCATGTTTGAAACTTCTTGTCAATTTACAAACACAACATTTGAGTCTGTATCGACATATCCTACGTAATATCAAAGCATTAGTGAGTTCACAAAACAACTCACATCATCTGCAGATATTGTGATTTGTAACTTGTGTTAGCATTCAGGACAGCCCACGACACCCTGTAACATTAAAAAAAGAATTTCATTTAAAGATCAAAATCCATATACATACAAACCACATGTATGATGTATGCCCAGCTCTGGAATTACCACAAATTATTGTCACAGGTAATGTCATAACAAGGTTCAGATCTCTCTCCCTACACTGCACAAAAAGGGTAGAAATGACTAGATGGGGATCTATTTGAAAGAAATAAATTACCTGGGGTACTAAAACTTTCAGATTATGGGATGGCACTAAATAACATTCACATGAAGCCCAGAAAACACAGTATAAGGGTGACCAACCCAATAGATTGGATTTAGTGGGTAAGGGATTTGGTTTCAACCAAAAGATCAGGCATCGAATTCCTCCAGACCCATAAACTTTGGATACAATATACCATAAGTTTCTGGGCTTTGTAGATATGCTAATAGTCACTTAGTATAGTACTCAATAAATCCAACAAACTGTGGGGGGCTATTGAGCATCAGGAAAAATATATATGCAGTTACATAAGCTTTGAAATAATGCTATCACCGTTCCATCACAAGTCGGGCAGTCTTTAGATGGCAATGGTGAATTAAGATCAATTGTAGATGGAAGGTGCACCAGCTCAGCCCGATTATCAACAATGGCATTCGCAACACATTCAGCAGTTGCCTTCTCTCCACTACAAGAAAATCCAAATCATAATAATAACTAGTAATAACAACTGACATTAGCATAAAATTACTTCGATAAGATTTATGCTTCCATACATAAACTGAAAACAATAATTGTACTAATTTGTAGTATTTATATTCAATTCCTTGTTCTCTCAAATCTAAATCTAAAACTAGCAAAAGGAAAGTGCACACCTCTCTAAACAACCAAAGAAAAGATTGTCATGTATTATGACAAAGCTTCAGAACTCAAAACTGACTGGAGATCGATATTCCTTCTCAAGGAGTAATCTTTTACTTGGAACTGTACTTGCCCTGACCCTCGGCACATAGTACACCGTAATGCCTGCCATCCATTGCATGTATGACAATGCCTGCATTTCATAGACCAATCTCACATATGACAGCATGTTAAAGCCCAAAATGAGTACTCGTGCCCTTCTTCAATTGAATCCAAGATGATATGAACATTAACCATATCAGCTGGTATTACTTCCAATTCATCAGCACAAAGTACCAGGTAAAATATGATTATTCAACTCATCTTCATAGATGAAACTCCAGTACATGGCGTTTTAAAAACCATAACTTGCTATGTTATAATATCAATTGATTACACAACTAAAGCAAAAAACAATAAAATGACATTCAAAATATCATAATATCAAGAAAGTCATTATAACCATAACAAAAATAAATAAAAACGAAAATCAAGGACCAAAATAAAATTTTAAAAGATATAGAAAAGCACCTCTGGTATACCACCTTCTTGCCCAGTTCTATTGCAATATGATAAGTCCCAAGTGTAGCAATTGCCTGCGGTTAACACAAGAGATCAACTAACCAAATAAATGATATCAGGATTCTAGGCTTCCTTATTTAAGAAAGCCAATCTTATTTAAGAATTCCTAGTCTTGTGGATCCCAATTCTAGGCTTTCTTTAATGAACTCATATATGTGATATCAAGATTCTCTGTATCTCAAAACCCATATTATTATGATCTCAAATATACAAAAAAAAAAAAATGATAATTAATCAAGCTCTTTTAACTGTATTTTCGGTTAACAAAGGATATCTTCATTGTCATGCCATTACATGTTATGTGTCTAGGGAACGGTGCTGAAGAGACTCAGGCATGGTTCATGGAAATGGACAGACTACAAATGAGTTACCACTGTCATACATTACGGGCAAACTCATATATAGATCGTTACACTAGCAAACTAGTGAACAGTCCAGCATGATCATTAAACAATACCTTCTTAAACAAAATACAACATCTTATACGTAAAAGAGCAGCCCATAAAAAAGCTTCCAAATGGAAAAAGCAAGGGTCTCCAATGGAAGCCATGCATTCCAAGTAAAAAAGAGACTATAAACTTAAGAGAGGAAAACAAGAAAACTCCAGGACCAGAAAATGTACCCGTAACAATTCATTCAAGATGTCACAGACGGCTGCGTCGATTTTTAGTGGATTCATGCCAGACAATTTCTCGACCCATCTCTTGTAACAAATCATGCATTACTACTTTATTGTTCCTAATAGTTATTAAATGTTTATTTACGAGGGCATCGATTCCCACCTCTGGTGGAAAATTATTTCTGGCTTTCAGAGTTCTTATTACGAGATCTATGTCTACACCATTCAAGAAAGACGAAATATCTAAAAATATCTTTTTCTCTCCATCTTGTAATCCATCATAGCAATTTTTTAATACTTCCCGGAAATCTACATTAGGAATTCTCTCAAGTGTATTGAGTGTACTTTCCCAATCTTGTGCCCTCTTTCCAGATAGACAGGAACCCCAAATTTTAAGAATAAATGGAGCACCCTTAGCATACACTATTACCCTTTTTGACAGCTCCGAATAACGTTCCCCGGGATTATGATCTCCAAAGGCATACGAATTGAAAAGCATTAGAGCTTCAGCATGAAGTAATCCCTTAACCTTGTATGTTTTGTCCACCCTACATGTTGTCAGCACTTGTTCATCTCTGGTTATTATAACGATTCGACTTCCCGCACCAAACCAGCCAAAACCTCCGATTAAAAATTCTACTTGACCAGATTGTGTCACATTATCAAAAACTATTAAAACCTTCTTGGTGCCGGACTTTTCCTTCATCGAGGGGAATCCATTAACCGGATAATTTGTGTCAAAATATGAGATTGCTGACTGAATTTCTTGGCGTAGTGAAACTAATCCATCACTTCTCTCTGCCCGTTCCCCAACATTATCAATGAAGCACCTGTCAAACTGCCAATAGTTTCTGTGGTAAACAACACTAGCAACGGAAGACTTCCCTACACCAACAATGCCCCAAATTCCCACCGTGAAAACGTCTTTCGATCCAATGCATAACAAAGATTCAATTTTTTCAATATGTTTTTTCACACCAATCAGTTCCCTTTCTTTAACTAGCGATACATAATTAAGTTTTTCGTAAACGTCGCTCACTATCTGCTGTACAAGTACAGCTTCATGCCTGTCAAATACCAAAATATAGACATGTATAGATAAGATATTTGAATGAGACAAGACAGATAAACTTGTACTTGAATGATGCTAGTTAATACTTGTGATTTCAGTTGATTCTCTACTTTATTGGCTATGAATTCCGTCAACCAACAAAGATTTTAGGAGATTGGTGACCGGGAAGGGAGGCTGAGGCGGTGTTGAAGGTGGATGTTACATTGTAACAGGACCAATTCGAAAACTGTTACCTTCATCAAGAAAGAATTTCACCTCTGTTTTTTTTGTCCTTTTTTTGGGATCTCTGTTTCTTCCTCGAGTGAAAAGTTAAATACTGCGGGAGGCTGGGGTTGACTTAATATGAAAAAAGGATGCTAAGGCAGTGGGGGAAGTGGCGGAGCCTGAGTTGAGAAATGTATGAATTATAACTTCAAAACTAGGAAAATATATATTCACATTAAATATAAGAGTTATCATGTCATATAGTTTTCCATCAACATTACCTGAGGACATCTGAATCCCAGCCCGCTAGGTTGGCTACTTCTGTCAAAGCGGTCCTCCATATGTCTGACTTCTGCATAAAACGTTTTTCAAGCTTCGCCAATTCAACCCCAAAAGACCCCGATTGCTTCCTTACATCTCTCGGTTCTACATGGTAAAACACTGGTATAACAAACTGTCCTTGTTCTTTGTTGCATCTAACAATTTGTACAAGTTCTTCAAGGCACCATCTGGAAGAGGCATATTGCCTTGAAAAAACGATAATTGCAACCTTTGATCTTTCAATTGCACTCAAAAGAGACGGGCTAATATCCTCTCCTCTGATAAGTTCGTCGTCAAGAAAAACTCTAATATTTCTCTTAGCCAAAGCATAGTAGAGATGACTGGTAAAATTATTGCGGGTATCCTCGCCTCTAAAACTAAGGAAAACATCATATTTCTCCTCAAGGGAAATTCCAGAAGAACGCAGCAGCAGCAGCCATTGTTCATACAAGTGGAGATAGAAGATGCTGATTTTTTCAGCTCTTCGCCTCTATTTAAAACCAGGCCGTGCCTTTGAACTTCTCAGGATCACCGACCGTCATCATTAGCATCACTCCTTTGGCCTTTATAATTCTATATTGGCCAAATAACTTATTCCCACTCATAGTTTGAGGCAAATACCCTTTAACTTTTATAAATCCAGATTCCCCTTTGATCAAATGTAATAATAAATATAATAGTAAACAATATTAATTTAAAGACATTTTTATCTTTTTAATATTTAAATTTTATAAAATAATAAAATAAATTTTATATAAATATAAAATTTTAAAAATATATTAAAAAATTTAAATTTAAAAAAAATAAACTAGTCATGCTACTGATGCCAGTGGCAGTGGCTATTGATGACGGAACCAGGTGGCCGTCTTCGGCCACCTAGTTCCAGAAGAGGCCAGACTGGCCTCCCCATTCTGTGGAGGCGGCCAAATATGACCACCTCTGCCAAATTTGACCATCGAAAAGGGTCGGTATTGGTCCTAGGGACTGTTTCCAACCACTTTTTTCCGTGGAGGGGGCTAGATATGGCCCTCCTTCTCCAAAACTGAAGGCAGCCAGATCTGGTCTCCCTTAGAATCAGATGGCCGGAGACGGTCATAGCCACCAACATCGGCAGCGGTGGTTATTTTATTTTTTAAATTTTTTTAATTTTTTTAATGTTTTTATATTTAAAGTTTATTTTATAATTTTATTATAAATTTTTATTTGTTAAAGAGCATTTTAGTCGTTTCATTTAAAAAATTATAAAATATGTTTGAATTTTGGTTTAAAGGTGAGAATCTAGGTTTTTAAAAGTTAAAGGGTGGGACTTGTTCCCACCTCAAACTATGGGTGGGAATATTTCCTTTAGCCTTTCATCTCTCTTGCACGTCAACGTTGGGTAGGCTTTTTAGTATTTTTATTCGCTACAACAAATATTAAATTCCGGGATTTTTAGTTACACACGTGCACACCAATATCGAAGTCTTGGAAACGACACTTTGCCATCCAAGTTTTCTTAGATGATACTCACTTTTTTTTTTTTTTAACCAAAAGACTAAAATATTTTTTATAAATTTTAATAATATTAATATTTAAAAATTTTAATATAAAAATATTTAAAATAAATTTAAAATAATATAATATTAAAATATAATAAACAAATTTTAAAAATTAATAATAATTAAAAAAACAATCACTGCCGTCGACAGCTACGACTGATATAAACCTCACAAGATTGTCGGGAACGGCTACCTAATTTTATTGATGACCAAATATGACCATCATTATGACAGATATCATTAGATCTGACAATCTCTACCATCAAAGAAAGTTAGAAACAGTCAAAATACTCGACACTGGTCAGCGGCGATAATTGTTTTTTAATTATTTATTTTATTTTTTAAAATTTTATTAATTTATTAAATTTATATTATTATTTTATTTTAAATTTATATTTTTATATTTTTATAAATTTTATTTTTAATTTTAATTCAAAAAGACAAAATATTTTTTAACTTTAATCAATAAATAAATATTTAGTTTTTAAAATATTTATGAGTGATAATTTATCATTAAATAAAACCTTGAGTGATAATATATCGTTTGACCTTTATATAATTATAAAACTAGAAAAGCCTTTCTTTTCAAGCTTGGTGGCCACCATCTCATAAACTTGATCGCAGGTTAGTTTTTTCATGGATCCTGTACACACACACACACACACACACACACACACACACACACACACACACACACATATATATATATATATATATATATGTAAGCCTTGTCATTTGCTTCGTTTTCAACTTGTCTATAAAATTGAATTTAACTATTTTTCGTATCGTTTATTTGACAAAGACATCATTGTCAAACTTATTTTATATACGGCATCTTTGCTCATTTAAATACATGTTATACACTTAATAAATTATTATAACCTCTCAATATATTTTTTTATATCCAAAAAACCTTAACATTTATAATATAAATCAAGGTAGATTAAAGTCAAACCAAATTCAAGTTTGGGCAGGCTCAAGCTAAAACTCAAATTGAGCTTAGTAGAAGAAAGTTGAGTTTAAGTCTAGGTTGAAGCTTAAAAAGTGTCTCACTATCACCCCTAATTATGAGAAGAACTCAAAGTTGTACAAGTCATTTGTATGCAAGTAAATAGAACATTGTGACTATTATAAATTTAAATTAAGAAGAATAGTATCCCCCAATCAGAGTGAATTAAAAGTAGGTCAATTTGATTTGCTTTGTAATACGCAAATGCAAATAAAAAGAATCATTCGTCCACGTTATCAAGAAGCAGAAGAGGTGATTTGAAACCAACTCCTCCCAACACTTCTTCATTTCCATGGAAAGCAACCAAAAGTGAAGGAAGTCCCAACAAACGAATTGTCGGTCCAAGCAAACAAGCCGTCGGTTAAAGCAAGCAAACTTTTCGTCCAAGCAAGCATTTTAGGCCAAGACGAGTCCAATTCATGTCATTTGACCCAATTCCATCATTTGGTTATACTTTGACTCAAAAAAAAAAAAAAAAAAAAAAATGCAAGTCCAAGTCGCATGCAGACATGGTGTTATAAGAGTTTCAATAGCTTAGCTTATTTGTAGCCTTTAGTAATATTAATTTGCATACTTAACTTTTGTAGCCTTGACCATGCCGTGTAAAACAATATACAAGGCCTTTCCCCTTCATGTAAGTGTTGTTGAAATGAGATGAACATGTGTTAGATCATTTTACATTTTGGTGATTCCTATGAACTTCAGTTTGGTATCAAGTGGAGGCAGTTCTTTAGTGGGAACCGAATGTTTCTATTGCCGAAATAAGTTTTGACTCATAACTTATCTCTGCAACATTACCACGGCCAAATGACCAACCCCCAAAGATTTTTTTCTAAAACATTTTTGTTATTGTAATTTAAACTATAAATCTTATATCATTGTATAACCTTATGCTTTATAGTCCAACTGTTGTTTCCCATCTGTCTAACTCACATATCAATTTCAACTATTTATACTTTCACCATTGCTGAATTAATCAAACAGTAAACATAGGCAATAAAGCATCTTACTTGCATATGCTATTACCTCAAGGCCACTAATTCACTATCTCAGACAACTATGTGATCCTCACCAATACCTGGACTGAAACTATATTGATTCAATGCATGTATTGTATGGTAATCTCTCTGCTTTTCTCAGAAATCATTGCATTAAGATAATCTTAGTTTTCATTTACAGGGAATTTTTTAAGCACCAAAGATTTCCTGGTTTCAGTATATATCCTGTATATTATAGTGAGTGGACCTGTATTGTGGCAGCTTAAAATAAGGTCTAATGGTATTGAGATTGTCTACAGATGCCAACTTAGTGCATCTCAATAAGTATACAAGACTGAATAGTATTACAGAAGGGAGAATGGCAGTCGGAGTGGGGAAACCTGAATTCTCCAGGACAAATAACTAGAAGGATTACAAATTATGCAACATTGAAAGTTAAAAATAAATCAACACAAACGACAGAAGTATTGTCAAGGCACTGACCAGATGGAGAAACAGTTGATATAATCTGGTTAAAAGAACCACCATCTCTTTTGCCGAGTCCTCTGTAACAAGATACAAGAAAGCCTTATTTGCATGTATACACATAAAAACCAGCTCGATCAAGATTAGAATAGCAGGTTAACCACAAGGGTTATCTAAAGAATGGTAGGGGTCTTTTTAGCATAGCAATTACAATACATTAGACATTTACTAGAATATATTGTTCTAAGTACCAATAAAAGCCTTTCATGAGATCATTGGATACCCTAAATCCACGTAACCAATTATTTAACTAAAGATAAAGGTTGGAAAGGAAGAATCAAGAACCTTTTGATTCTTATTCTGCGGTTTCATTAGAATAGGCTGAGAAAGAACAGTGTTGTCAATGTTCTGAATGTATGGCCGCACCTTCTCCTCCAACATCTCGCTTACCTAACCATCAAAACAGATCATAAGCTCATTGGAATAAAATTATGATTGTTGGAAATTGTAGCCTTATTCAGAACTAACAATTTTGAAAATTGGGGTACAAGAAACTGCAATAATATATTCAGTAAATAGTAGTAATTTAACTTACCAAAAAAAAAAAATTAGTAGTCATTTACAAGAGAAACATGCTAATAAGTTTTTCACCCTGATTTCTGAAAGAGTTAACTATTAAATCCCAAGCTATGGAAGTTAAGCATTTAATTCTCAGAAAAAGGCTTTGGAAACTATAACAAAGAATATACACATTGTTAAACACCATAATAAATATTGTGATGCTAGAAAAACTGATATGTCAAAAATAACGCATCTTTCACTCAGGCCAATACCTTATCTTGTCGCCATTTAGTTTCCCACTGAGCATCCAAAATTTTATCAGCCATTTCTCTTTGGGCATTCAGAAGAATAGTCTTCTCATACAATTTTTTAGGGTCTTTGAGATCCTCCTCACTCCAAGAAGAGGCATTGAGTGGAAGGTCAAGTTCCTATCAATGCTCAGCAGTTAGTTCAATGTACATTTACTAACATTATCAACCCAGTAAAACATATAAATAATGGAAAACAAGAAATAATGCATAAAAAGTGACAAAGGATACGCACACCCCAATTTCGAGGCCGTGGAGGAGGATCAAGCTTCATGACTTCTGCTTCTAAAGCCTTCTTGGCTTTGTAGTAAGGGATATTTTTCACTATAACAGGGTCTTCCCTGGCACGGACAGGATCTATGGAGATTAAAGCCTGCAAAAGTGATAGATGATTTTAAATCAAGAACACTCAGCCAATTATAAAATGCAATATTTACAACTTTGCATGGAATTCAAGTATCACTCAATACAAATGCCTTATGTTGTCCATCCAATAAAATTATCAACTAGACCAAAGCCATGTCATCACAATTTTAACACACTAAGCTCAGAAATAATATTCTCCACATAGACAGATATTTAATTCCCATAAAGATTAGCACCACGCATATAGGAAAATCATATTATTGAACCCAAAGTGTCAAAAAGATTCATAAACAGAAAGATTACTGATAGGAAAATATCTTACTTCCTGCAAGTATTCCCAGCCAGGATTTCGCTTGGCCACTAACTCCCGAAGCTGATCATACCGCACAGATTCCTACACAGATATCATATATCCAATTTCACAATTTACAACCCAAATTTCCACCTGCAGTTGCAGTCTGGGGATTTAACTATGGAGAAATCACATCAGTGGCTCCTTGAAGTCTAAGGGACTCATGTTCATGCTTGATTGTTCATGCATCGTCTAACATATATATATATATATATATATGCATATTGGGACTTTATCCAATTCTATTATTATATGAGAAACAAAACTATCAATAATGACAAAATCTTAACAGATTTTAAATAAAACAGCCAAAAACCATATCACTTCTTTTATTCCACTGAGTGTTAATCTTGAAGGCCAAAGAAAAAGTTAGAAGATCAATTGGGATAACTTTATCCAATTAATGATGCATGGAGTAAAAGCCTTAATATTGCAAGTCAATTGATTCACTTCCCGTTCTCTATGGATAAGATTTAGCATGTAGATTTCCAAACAACAACTAACACTGTGGGTAGCATGAAAGTTAGTGGAATTAGAATACCACTCTCTAACTTCCTGAAAAATACAAGATACAGTTTCCCAATTCAGACTGTCAAGTGAAAAACTCTGTTGTAAACTACACCATAAAAGAAAATGCTTAATTTAATGAAAATTCTACATACATCTAGCCATTTCTTCATTTTTACAGAATAAAGGCACGAAATTTTAATTTTTTTTCTGGTAAGTCACGAAATTTTAATTTAAAGACTGGAAGGGAAAAAAAAACCTTGTAAGCAATAGTATGCCGTAAAATAAACAAGAAAAGATGGTGAAAACAAAATAAGTAACTTCCAACGCTAGGGTGAGTAAACAATGGATCTAGAACCTTGTATTGCCACCAAACTTTCTGCTTGACATTATCATCATAGTCAAATCCACCCACAACCTGAGGCAAGGTCATAAGCCAAAATGCCGCAATACTAGGGTCCTTCATGCTGTGAATAATATGCTGCAACAATAAAAATTATTAACTCATTATCACATGCTAGGCTTTAACAGTCCAACACTGACAGAAAACATGAAAATATAGTCACTGACAAAATTATTAGTGCAGAATTATAGAATAAGACATGATATTAACCTCATATGGATAATCCATCTTTCTCATGATATTATAGGCTTTCCATGGAGGCTCCATGATCTGCAGAAAGAAGACAGCAGAATAATCCATAAGAATAAAAAATGGCATGAGTTAAAAAACAGAGAAAAGTTATATCTTGGTGACAAAATTAGAACCCAATTAGCAATGTCAGATATTAGAATCTTTTATTTGTACGTACTTCCCCAACAGAAAATTTGGTGTCAGACAATGAAAGTTACAAAAATCATTTATGAACTCTCAAGCACTATTGTTCATGATTATAGGAGAAGCACCTTCCTCCGACAAACATTTCTACACCCTCAAGCACTAACATTTTTGAGGTTACCATATAAAAATTTTTTATGAAACATTGCATGGTTGATAATTATCCTACTGTATACGATTCTTATAGAAGAATAATGAATCATGAACTTTACAAACTGTAGACACTGAGAAGTAAAGCCAATGTCTTTTCTAGATATTCAAGTCTTCCCATGTTTGAAACTTCTTGTCAACTTACAAACACAACAGTTGAGTCTGTATCTAAATATCCTAGCATAATATCAAAGTATTAGTGAGTTCACAAAACAACTCACATCATCTGCAGATATTGTGACAGCTAACTTGTGTTTGCATTCAGGACAGCCCATGACACCCTGTAATATTAAAAAAAAAAAGAATTTCAATTAAAGATCAAGACAAATCACATGTATGATGTATGCCCAGCTCCTGAATTACTACAAATTATTGTCACAGGTAATGCCATAAGAAGGTTTAGATATCTTTCCCTACATTGAACAAAAAGGGAGAAATGACTAGATGGGGATATATTTGAAATAAATAAATTACGTGGGATACTAAAACTTTCAGAGTATGAGATGGCACAAATAACATTCACATTAAGCCCAGAAAACACAGAATAAGGGTGAGCAACCCCACAGATTAAATTGAGTAGGTAAGGGACTGGGTTTCAACCAAAAGATCAGGCATTGAATTCCTCCAGACCCATAAACTTAGGATACAATATACCATAAGTTTCTGGGCTTTGTAGATATGCTAGTAGTCACTTAGTATAGAACTCAATAAATCCAACAAAATGTGGGGTTTTATTGAGTATCAAGAAAAATATATATGCAGTCACACAAGCTTTGAAATAAAGCTCTCACCGTTCCATCACAAGTTGGGCAGTCTTTAGATGGCAATGGTGAATTAAGATCGATTGTAGATGGAAGGTGCACCAGCTCGGCCCGATTATCAACAATGGCATTCGCAACACATTCAGCAGTTGCCTTCTCTCCACTACAAGAAAATCCAAATCATAATAATAACTAAGAATAACAACTGACATTAGCATAAAATTACTTTGGTAAGATTTATGCTTCCATACATAAGCTGAAAACAATGATTGTAATACTTTATAGTATTTATATTCAATTCCTTGTTCTCTCAAATCTAAATTTAAAACTAGCGAACTGAAAATGCACACGTCTCTAAATAACCAAAGAAAAAATTGTCATTTATTATGACAAAACTTCAGAACTCAAAACAGACCAGAGATCAATATACCTTCGCAAGGTGTAATCTTTTACTTGGAACTGTACTTGCCCTGACCCTCGGCACATAGTACACCGCAATGCCCGCCATCCATTGCATGTATGACAATGCCTGCATTTCATAGACCAATCTCACATAAGACAGCATGTTAAAGCCCAAAATGAGCCCTCATGCCTTTCTTCAATTGAGTCCAAGATGATATGAACATTACACATATCAGCTGGTATTACTTCCAATTCATCAGCACAAAGTACCAGGTAAAATATGATTATTCAACTAATTTTGATAGATGAAATTGTACATGGCTTTTAAAAACCATAACTTGCCATGTTCTAATATCAAATGATTACACAACTAAAGCAAAAACAATAAGATGACATTCAAAATATCATAATATCAAGAGTTCATTACAACCACAACAAAAATAAATAAAAGACAATCAAGGACCAAAATAAAAATTTAAAAGATGCAGAAAAGCACCTCTGGCATACCACCTTCTTGCCCAGCTCTAGTGCAATATCATAAGTCCCAAGTGTAGCAATTGCCTGAAGTTAACACAAGAGATCAACTAACCAAATAAATTTACAGAATTTGAACTGGGATTCTACATATATTTTGATGAGAGAATATATTAAAGAAACACCTTATTAATTAAGAAAATAGAACTTGCAACACAAAAAGGTATACGTAGTAAATTGCAAACATAAAATAAATGATCAACAAATTAAACAATACCAATTCAAAAGTGACCATAATCCTTCCAAAAACCATGAAAGACAGATTGAAAAAACAACATTAGCCTATCTATCTATCTGCAAGCAAGAACATCATTTTCCAAAAAAGAAAAAAATAACCTCCTGATTAATTTAACTAACTACTACACAACCAACAAACAACAACAACCCAAAGGCACATTAATTCACCAAGAAATGACAAGTATGGCCAAGAAAACCACTAAAATCATACCAAAATTATTATAGATACATAGCAATTCAACCAACAGTGCTTTGAAATTTCAAAATTTTTGACGATCTAGCATACACAGAATTTCCAGAAAATAAACTTAGACAAGACATTTAACTTACAATTTCCGAATCAGTACATAATGTAGCACCACAATTTACAATCCCATTTGAGCCAATAACAAACCAGCCAAAACAACAATAAAAACCAGCAAAATTATGAATAAAGCTTGTAATTTTACAAGAACTTACAAAAACAGAAGCGTAAGAAAGCTTGCTGATGAACTCGGGAATACCGAACCCACGAGGGGCGGAGCCAACAATGTCAAAAGCGAGAGTGAAGGGAGACAAGACCAGCTTAATCGGGAACTCAAAAATGTCACTGACCTGCTGTCCATAACGAATATTGAATAACTTGTACTGGTTACCCGCGAACTGTTTAAGGTTCCTAATCATACGCTCCGTGCTGCTCGACATTGTAGAGTCTGAGAACAAGTGACAGAGAGGAAAGGATAGACTTTTACCGCTGCGTCGAATGGATTTATCCCGGGTTTTGGACTTAACCCAAGTTCAGTTTAGCCGAGCTCGTGTGACCAAACACACGCTTAGACATAATGCTGCAAAGATTGTGCTAGGGGTCTAAGTATTTTATTAGTCTATGATTAAGAATTTTTATTAATAAATTAAGCTAAGTATTTGTATTTCTAAAAGAGAATGACCATTAAAGTTTTTCACTCGAGGAAACTGGGCAAAGAAAAGTCGTTCTTGATTACCATTTTTCTCCATTTTCATTAAACTTTACGAGACAATACATAAGAACTTTTATGCAAGAAGGCTCGGTAATGGAATGAGCACTTTCATATGTTTAATAGTAATACACACCGCAAAATAAATAACAGTCATCCCACTCAAATTTCAATATTACAATAGCTATCCACTCCAATTTTAATTAAATAACAGCTCTTCAAAATAATAGTCCCCATGAATTTGAGCGAAGTGTAACAGCCGCATAATCTAAGGATTAAGTTGCAGTATTTAGAGCCCTTGGTCAGCCACCAATGGTAAGCTCTAAGCTCTCCACCCTTACTTCGGAAATAGGATAGCAGCTTGACCCTCCCTGTCTGATAGGTCATGAAAAAGTCTCATTTCTGGTTTTATGAGGAATTAAAATTTGGTTAAAGATGATCTACTTTCGTTTTCTCTGTCGGCAATGATCCCTATTTTACTCCAATTTCTGCACAATGTGATCAACAAGAGGGTGGCAGCTTGGCTTGAGAGACCACAGATCAAACCAATCCACAAGCCCTGTGCAAACCTGAACTTAATTGAAACATGGGAAATAAAGAGAGGGAATGAGAAAAAAACTTAATGTTGCTTGTCTCACCTTTGCATATAGTTTGAACTTAAATCCAAGAAGTAGTTCAATTGGCATGCCTATGAAATAGAATGCTGCCAAGTTGAGCCACACAGTGAGCTTCTGCCAACCACATCCTCTTGTCACTCCTGAACGAAAATCTCATTTGCATCACACAGTATGGAAGTGCAGAAACTACTGAATGTCTACAACTTTGCACGAACCCAGAATTGTTGGATCTACTAACCTAATAAGACACCTTGCATTGGATCAACTGCCATTGAGATAGCAACAAAAGGAGTCAAAGAGGCAAACTCTTTTGTTACTTCTGAGCTATTACTGAATAATCTGGCCCAGATGTTATGACCAAAGGCTAAAATAAGAACCACAGTAACTGAAAGAAGGACAGAGAGCTTGAGAGTCAAAACCATGGCATTTTTAGCTCGAGTGACATTCACAGCTCCCAACTCATTGGACACCCTTGTGCTGCCACAAGACGCAAGGCTTTTTGCTTTTAATTTCAGAAACAACTGAACTAGAGATTGAGATTGCCATATAGAAGTAATTTTACTAGAATAACCTGACCTTGCAGCAGCACCAAGACCATAGGTAATCATGTAGGCAATGTTTTCAGTATTCACACTGAAGATAACAACATCAAAAAAGAAACAACAATCAAATACAAGTTTACAAGATGGTTTTATCATAAATTGTGTGCATTAAAGAAATGTAATGAAGGATTGAAACTTACCACAATGCAACCAGAGTAGATAGTTCCCGTTTTGGCATCAATCCAGCAAAGAACACAAGAATCTGAAAGGCCCAAGACTCCAAGCTGGAAAAATACAGAGAATCAGACCAACAAGACAATGGTTGTATTCACACTCTGCAGCTTCCAATTGATCAAATTGTGTGTCAGAATCATACCAGAGCATTAAGAATTCCAATATAGTTTTACTGAGGATATGATAGCTGTTAGCAGCTAAACCTACAAGAGAGAAGACGTAAAATAAAGTAAGAAAATTTGGTCACTTACCAAACCATTGCTGCAGAGGGCAAGGCTAGTTTTAAGGTCGTCCAGATAAAACTGAATGATTCAAGAGAAAATCCTTTCCATGTATGCCCAAATTTCTTTGCAAGAAGGACATAAACTGCCAGCAAAAGGAATGATATCCAAAACGAAATTGAAGCTGCCAGTGCTGCTCCCTTGTAACCCAAAGATGTACAGTGAACTAAAGCATAACTAACACCAAAATGAATTCCCGCGGACAGAACCGAGAAGAATACTAGTGGCCAGACATCTGACTGTGTTTGGAGAAATCTTAATATATTTTGTAGGAATCCGTAGGCATATAGTCCAGGAATAAGATATCTAAGGTACAGAGCTGCTTGTTTTGAAACATCATGATGTTGATGAATCAAAATAAGAATAGATTCTGTATATAACCAAATAATTGATATAATAACTGAGAAGAAGAATGATATTATAGTAGATGCTTGTAGATATATCCCCAGCAATCTCAATCTATATTGCTTGAAACCAAAAGCTTGCCCGCAAAGTGTTTCAAGTGCTCCGCTTAAACCTGTCTGAAATTACAAACAAAATATCAGTCGATAAATGTTATCTTGAGGTGTCGCTGAGAGTGGTCAAGAGATGAGAGTGTTTACCATTAGAGAAAACCCAGTAACGAAGGCCCAAGAGTTGGCAAATGTGGCTCCCGCAAGCTGAAGTTGGCCAAGGTGGCCGGCAAACATGACAGAAACCAAGGTTATGGCGTAGTAGGAAAGATTGGTGAGAATCATTGGAAACGAAAATAAGAGTTGGTTCTTTGCCTCTTCCATGTCACAAACTTTCTTCCACAGACTACTGCTTCTCGTGCTTTCTCCATTATTTCGTCCATCATCACTCTCAGCTGTCTCTGCAGTGATGTCTTCTCGTGCCATTATTATGCACTGCAAACAAGTCATAGTCATTCATGCATTCTGAATAAAAAGCTGATACATGAAGTATAGAATAGTTTTAAACTAAGACAAAGGTGAACCCTTGACATCAATGCAACAAAACCTTATTGTTTTGTTGGATTTGTAGATGAATCTCCTGTTTAGAAGAATTGGAAATAATCGGGAATGAGTATGAGAATTGAGGGATCAGATCAGATGGCAGAATCAATCTAAAGTTGTTGAGAGCTGGTTGGTTTGTTAATCTTTCATTTGGACTCCTTCAAAAACTCCTTTAAGTTTGTATAACAAAAAATAAAAATAAATACGATGTTAAAATACTTCACAAATTGAGATAAATTAGGGAGAAATATATCTCAACAAACGTCCACAAACCCTGCATCCAAATATATAAAAGCATATAGATGGACCATGAAATTAATTGAAACAACAGAAACAAAGAAAGATAAGAAAGAAAACAATTTAAATGTGACATACTGACATGAGAAAATTGTATACCAGTTTGCTGGAGTCTGGAAATGTTGGAAGTGCAAACCTGATGAGACAGCCTGCATATGATCCACTGCCATTGTAGTAGCAAGAAAAGGTGTCAAAGAGGCAAGCTCTTTTATTATTCAGGGCTGTGGTTGAAGAAGCTGGACCAAATGTTATGACCAAAAGCTGGAGTGAGAACCAGTGTTGAAGAAGCGAGGACACAGAGCTGGAGAGTCATTGCGATTGCAATCTTAGCTTGACCTACATTTTCCTGCTCCTATATTCATATGACACCATTGTGATGCCACAGAACAATTGGTTTTCTCGCTTATAATTTCTGAAACACTTGAAATATTGCAAGGTGGACAGAATTTTGTATACTAAACTCATCTTGCAGCAGCACCAAGACCAACTAATTACTCATTAATCATCCATTAACATCAATTATTTAGCGAATAATTCGTATCCAAACTATATCAAAATGATATGTTCTCACCATTAAAATTGAAAAATAATATTTTTTTCGCTTTTAAATATATTTTCCTCTTTATTTTATACAAAACTAAATTTTCAAACCTGAAAAAGTCACTGATATTATCATCTAGAATCATACTATTTTAGTATAAATAAGTTGAAATTGTATAGGTCATAGTATAATTTCAGTTGAAATTGATGCATTTACAATAAAATCTAATTTTTTTTAATGTTAATGTTAGAGTTTTAATTTTTTTTAATTAAGTATAAAATCTAAGTGGTAGATGTTAAAATATATTTTTAAGATGTAAGTGCTATTAATAATATAATAAAACAAGTTAATTTTACCATAACTATAAAATATATTTTTCATAATATTTAACGAATATTAAAATAAATATTTTAAAGTTACCAAAAAGAGGTGCTATTAATATCTTATAATATTTATATATTTTACTTCTTTTTTTTTTTTTTATAAACTGAAAATTCCCTAACATTTACACTATTGTGTTAACGGTCTCCGATTTTTTAACTTCTTGAATTCCCAAAACCAAATCAATGTACTTCTCTCAACAAAATCCAAGTCGAAGACCTTAACACAACCAAACAACCAACTTCACCGGCATAGATTCCTTGCTATATGTTACATTCTTGTATTTATAAGGTTCTCAAAGATGGCATATTTTTAAGAGCTATGGCCACTGTTGCTGTGAACGGCACCGAGCACGGGGGGGGGGCATATTCAGGCGTATTTGGAGAGCAAAGGTATGAAGGAGACGAGATTGTTGATATCAGAGCTTTGTCGTCAGTTCTACACTCTTGGATGGGTGTCCGGGACAAGTGGCAGCATCACAATCTAGGTTCATGATGACTCCATCCCTAAACCTCGGCAGCTCATCCTCATCATATCGCCCTCTGATATGTTGCTTATCTCTCCCATTTGGCTTCTGGGTATTTGTTATTTCATGCTTATTTGGTTATCCTTAGCTTGAAGTTTTTTTTTTTTTTCTTGGGTAAGTAAGAAGTTTTGTGTTTTGCCTTTTTCCTTTCTTCTGAGTTCCAATTGCTCGTGTGTGTGGTTAAAGCTATTAAGCTTGTATTTGTTGATTATTTTGAATTGTTTGATTAATGTTAAAGTAACCTTTTAAAGCTATTATGCTTGATTATTTGGATTTTTTTAATTAAGCTCAAGTCAGAAGCTTGATGTTGCTTGATTTATGTTTTATTTTTTTTATTCAAGCTCCAGTATAAATGTCTTTTTTGTTTGATTGATTTCTTGATTGTTGCTCTTACTCAATCTAGAAAATGTACGTTTCTCTGATTCAAGGGTGTGTTTTTGGTATCAAACATGATTCAGTCCATTGTTCTTTGTTGCTTCATTTCCAGCTTTTGATTTCTTTTTAACTTTAGTGTGAATGTTCTGTGCTTTTTGGTATTTCTTTATGCGTTATATAGACCAGTCCTGAGTTTATATATTCTGTATTGAATAGTTACTGGGTATTTGCTTTTCAGTTTGGTTTTGGTTCGTCTATTTTCTTGTTTGATTTTGGGTCTATATGAAATTCAAGCTCATTGAATGTTGATCTTGATGTTTAAAAGGCGTTCAGAAGGAGAGAATGGAACCAGAGGACTTGTATGTGATGTCTGGAAACGGGTCTATCTTGTATTCACCATCTCCAGAGCCGTACTCACACAAGTTTCCAATATGTTCTGATTGTGCTCCTCTTTTCATGAAGGTATCAGCTATCTTTGTCTTAATGATTCTATCTTTGCATTCATAATTATCTCTTCTAGTACTTTTTTTTTAATACGATAATACTAGAACTCATGTAATTTTATGCAAATTTATGGTTTTTCTGAAGGTTGAACTGATATCTATTTGATTGTTCAAATGGGCATCAAATTTTGGAGATTGTTGTTGTTGTTGTTGTTGTTGTTGTTGATGGTATTCCATCTATGGGTAAACAGGTGCAAAATGATTATAAAGTGTAAAATGGTGCAGTTAACCAATGTTAGATAATCCTGTAATTTATAGATTATTTGTGCTCATACTAATTGATTATTACATGAGATTTTAACAATTCTTTAATCTGTGAACATTTTGTCTTGTTTAAAGCATTTGGAATACTGCTCATTTACTTTGCACTGGCGTATGTGTTCTTAACACTAAAATTGTAGATCTCCCTCCTGGCTTAATTAAAAAATTATTTAGTTTTCTGTCTGCTGGTGTGGTTTCTCATTCGTAAACAACTAACTTATCATGACCATCAAAATTCATTATCTAAATTTTCAAGGTTTTATATTTGTTTAGGATAAACTAAAATTTTTTTTAGTTTTATGTTTGGATATTTGGTTTAATTTCATAAAGCCAGATCAATACTTATTTCTCTTGTGGTTCCAGGCCCATGAAATTCATAATGCTGGAGCTGTTATCCACAGTCATGGGATGGAATCTTGCCTGGTTACTATAATCAATCCTTGTCAAAAGAATTTCATGTAAGTATTTTTCTCACTTCCAGCTGTCATCAAAATATTCTAATTTGTTCTTGATGTGAATTCAAGTCCAAAGTCATCAACCAATCTTTGTTTGGCCCAAACTGAGGTGAAGGATAGCACAACAAACATTTATTCAGCCCATATCCTTCAGTGCATGCAAGACAAACCCAACTCACTCAAATAGGACCTTTTCCATCCATCCCAAATCTCGGGTAGCCCAAATCCAACTTTGGTTTATATCATGCTTAAATGGGACAAAATTATGTCACTTGGAGGGAAAAACAAAACATTAAATGGGAGCTTCATATTAGGCAAAAACGAAGTTAACTTTCTTAATCAATTATTTGTTTGCCTCATTTATGGTAAAGTATTTGAATTTGGTTTATAATCCATTTTGGGGCAAGCCAAGTACTTGTTCACTCAATTTGTGGTAAAATATTTGAATTTAGTTTGAGGTCCATTTTTTGTACTATTTCTAAGGTTTCCCACCTAGGATTCTGGATTTGATGGTGAAAGATTGTATCTTGTTTATTGCACCATTTTTTATTTGGTATACATATATATATATATATGGCTGTATCTTCACTTGTAATCTTTAGACTTGAATTCTATTTGAATGAAAATTTCTAAATTGCTCTTGAGAGAGTTTTCTTGAAGTATCAATTTCCTTTATCCAAATCTTGCGTAGGTTTGGTGATGGACAACCAAGTTGGTGGCCTTATCTTTGGACTTGGATTTCTTGGCATTTTCACTTGTAAGTTGATTGTATTTCCTCTTCTTTTTCTTGACCGATTTTATTCTTATGGAGATTGTGTGTTGAATAACTCATTCAAATTTGGTTGGAAACACTTTAGTTCTTTCCTCATTTTCCTTTTGTAGTAGCTTCTATTTACCCTTGTGCTCCCTCCCCTCCTTTTTTCCCACATTGCAGTTAGCTAGGACTTTATAACTGTAAATTTTCGCATGAAAAATCTAGTGTTGTCATATGGGTCATGTTGTTAAGCATGAGTTATTTACATCTGAGAGGACTTTGTTTGGTTAGAATATTGTTAATCCCACTATTCCATATCTACCGTCATGATCCACAGTTGAGGTTGGTGACATCAAGTAGGGTAATGTTATCAGTCTATTTCCAACTGGTAAAATATCCATTAATTCCTCTATTAAATTATGTAAAAGGTGATGATGGCTTTAGTTTCTATAACAAGCTATTCATGAGCAATTAAACTTTTTAGTGTTCATGTGGATTCTTTCTTCAACTCACAGTTGTTGCCTCTTTTAACATTTGATTTGACTGTGATTTGACTGTGCTTGTTGCAAACATACAGAAAACTCATATGGAGATGATAAAAGGAATCCAAGGGCATGGTTATTATGATGAAGTCCTGTTCCCAATTATAGAGAATACTGCATATGAAAATGAGCTCGCTGATTCTCTTGCTAAAGAATCATGATTAGATTTATGTTTAGTCCTGTTTAGTGCATTCAATGCTAATATATTGTGCTGATCATTGAATGGACATGATGCTGCAAACAGAAATGTCTCAGGTTTTCCTATGGACTAGACTCCAACAGTTTTAAGCCTATGATAGCATGTTATGTGATTAGCGTTTCAGAAATTACCTAATTAACCTTACATTGTTTCTTCTCATGTTATACCATAGCATGAAAGGGCATTTATTTAATTGATAATCAGCCTGGCCAGCATTTGTCTGCTAGAATATTCCAAATAGCTCTGGAGGATAACTAGAGTGCAACCTTGATGAGTTGGTTTTATTATATGGTTTTCCCCAGGAATTAGTTCCATGTATAACACAGACTTTGACTAGTGGGATTTCCTTTTTCTATTTTTTTCATATAGAAGCCTATCCAAAAGCAACAGCTGTACTTGTTCATAATCATGGCATATTCATTTGGGGGGATTCATGGATCAGTGCTAAAACTCAGGTTTGGATATCCATGAATAGATTTAGATAAACTCCATGGTAACTTTTTTTCAACTCGATGCTTGGGTTGTTCCCGTCCCAAAAGAAATGGTGTAACAACTCCATCATCAAATAAAAAAATTGGAAATTTTTCAAAAAGAGAAGTCATATGGTTTTCAAAATGTTGATGCCTTCTTTGTGTCAAAAGATAGGTATCTTCACCACTTCACCAGTAATTGATCCTTGTTTCACACATTAGCTCATATATTGATTTATTTCTTCAACTGGAATTTACAAACTTTTGATTGATCTCCCATATCCATGTAGTGATAATTATATGACATGTTTAATTGTTTTTTTTGGTTGCTTATCTTTCAGGCAGAATGTTATCACTATCTCTATGATGCTGCCATCTAGCTTAATCAACTGGGCATAGATTGGTCTACTCCAAACCATGGTCCAATTCAGAATGTCAAAAGAATTTTAGGCAGTAGTTGCTATATGAATATAACCCCAAAAGCGATGTCTAGAGACTCAAATTCTGGTTAAGATCCATTGCCGGTAAGAATTTTACCTTTTCTCCCTTTCAAGAGATAGCTTTAGATGCTTAACGTCCATTTTCGTAATATAAACAAGATGAAGTTCTGTAAAATATTTTTTGCTTTTGATTTGGGAAATTCTAGTAACTTAGATTCTTTGTATTATCAAAATTAGATTTTCATTGTTCAATTGTATGGTTGTAGAGTTTCATTGTGCTTGACAGCGAAGGGACTACTACTTCCATATAATTTGTTACTGAGGTTCTTTTTCCATATGCTCATGTCAGTGTTGGGAGGCATTTGTCTGTGACATACGACACTGCAGACAATATAAAGTTGTTGTGTTCTCAAGTAAGTTTTTGTTTATATAATTTCTATGTATGATGGAACTTGTGGAAAATGCATAACTGTCTTACCTCATTAAGCTATGCCTTCTGTCATAGACTACAGGTTACAGCTTGATATAAAATGTGATTCTCAGAACACGGAGACATAAGATTGCATTCTTGTAGGAATTAATATCTGTTGTACTACTACATGAATACTACAAATATTTTCTAGTTTCCTCGCAATTCAAGTGCAGAAAGTATTTATGTAGTATTATCTTGGCTGTTAACATAAAAATTACTGTATAAGATTCACTCCAAGAGTTAACCAACAAATAAACAAATCTTAAATGTCAAATAGGATATCACCTCAATAGCTATAAAATCTTGACAGACAATCTAGAATTCGTTTGGCTGAAAACTGTAGGGGCACTGTGCAACTCATATTTTTCACATTATCAAGTGACTTGAATCCTTATTAATTGATGCTTGGAATCATTTTAAAGTATTTTTTATTGAAACAGAAAGAAATAAAATCTGAGAAGGGAATTGATCATTTCTATCATTTTCAAATTGATTTGATTGGTGTGAATTGGATGAGAACTAGTTACAAATCATGAAGCTGGAATCTGATTCCCCTGGGACCCTCCTAGGTTGATGGAGAATAATATGTTTGCGAAATTCCAGTCAGGCTTGAGAAAAGTAACTTGGAAAGAGCAAGAGCCAAGCATGTCCTAGTTTGTATGAGATTGTGCATAAATTATCACATGTTCTTTTTTCTGCCCATTCAAGTATATCTATATCCTTGGCTTTATGCCCGAAAACTTGTGTTGCTTGAAGTGGGTATAGTCATGGCTATTCAATGTTTCAAGATGCTAGAAGTTGTTAGTTCTAGAACCCCATGCTGCTTTTTTAGCTGGTTCTATATTCCTTTTGCTAGTTGGGGTAAAACACCATACAGTCCAAGGTTACACAACTCAGAGTAGTAGTGATAGTGCATATTCTACTTTTCTTTGAGGAATCAATAATGTCACCCTTACGTTACAATTATAATTCAGGTAGGGTCCTCAAAAATTTTGGTCATAAAAGTCTTTAAATTTTGCCAAAATTTTGTTGAAGATTTGAAGATGATCTGGGGCAAGGAGTTTTGGGTTCTGTACCTGTTCCTCCAGATGATGCTGGGAAAGAGAAGGTCATAGCAGCTTTGGTTGCTAATTTGGAAGCAATGATACAGACTGATAAGATCACTGCTTTAAAACAATTGTAGGTATGCAAAATTTGATTCCAAAAACCACGTGTTTGCTATGAGCTTGGTTGCTCTTATAGCTAATACTTATATGTGCAGGGTCATATTTGGCGAACCGGATATGAGAATCTTGAATTGGAAGAAGTAGTTTTTGATGATGTGCCAGGAGCCCTTGAAAAGTGAAATGCTTTGGGAATAAAGGTCTTATTCTTTTCCATTTTCTTTTGAAAATTCTTGCTGAGATGACTTCTCTGTTTGATCACCTCTATTATTGAGTGCTTTCATTCTCTTACTCTAGAATGTTGTATCGAATACTGTACTGGTAGTTTGCTGATAGTTCTTGTACTAACATAAAACTATCTTAGTATCCCACCTCCTTGTCGGGTAATTTTATTAAATAGTTTTGATGATGATTTAGGACACTGGAGTTTGCTGATAGTTTTTGTACTATGATAACCCGACATCCTCCTCTTTTTTTGAGTGATTTCGTGCTCTTACACTGCATGGCTCTTTATGTTTAACTAACTCATTTTTTTTTTCAACTAAATTGATGGTAGATGACAGGTTCATCTTACTGTGCATAATTATTTTTCTTATACACAGCAGTATACATTTTTCTTAAAACAAAAATGTCTAGATGACTCAAACCTGCATATGACCTTTTTCCATTAGAGTTGTCTCTTGTAAAGCTGAGTTAATGCTCTTCAGTACTAAAACAACCAGATTTATTCTCTTTGGGAGGTTGTTCAATCTCTGAGATTGCATTGAAAGTCATCCAGAAATCATTTATTTTTTATCAGGTTCATTTGCAATGCAGATATTGCTAAACTAGTTAAATAAATTAGGATGTCTCTAAACTCTTTTTTATATCATCATTTAAACTTTATGCCGCATCCTCATTGCCATATGATAAAGTTTCCTTAGGACATAGTTACATAAATGCTTTCTACTGTGAAGTGAGAAAAATGGTCTAGTTTTCAGAATTATAGTCAAAATGTTTGATGTTTCTCTAACTTTGATCCATGGTTCAGGTCTGGAGGTGGTAATCTGTGTCCGGCCAGGAAATCGCAGAAATATGAAAGTAGTGGTGCTTCATATATGATAGTTGTTGTTGATATATGAACAAACAACACAGTGGAGAAAGAAAATGTCATTACTATTATGTTGTTTTTGAAGATAAGTGGTAGCTTGTTTGCAGAGCATGCATGATTTTGCCTGCATATCTCCTTCACCTATTCGGTTATATACTCTAAATATAAGGGTAAATAACAGAATTTAGCATGAATAATATTACTGTCAAATAAGAAAACAGTAAAGATTTTATAATTCAAATGTATATATTATGAGACAGATATTTCATAATATATAACAGGATATAAAAATTATTATTGCAAGGATATATATGTAATAATATGAAAGCTTAATGTGAGGTTCACAAGTCAAATAGCCCCTTTCATTTAAAGAAATTTATCATTACCATGTGTAAGTCTACTGATCTACAACTAGTAAAATAAATTGAAACAAAATGCAAGAGAAGTTCCAAGGTCAATTGATTCCATCACAGTTATTATAGTTGAAAACTCGAATTAAATGAGAAAAATTCATCTGACACTCTCTCACATTAAACATCACTTTTTATAATTTCTTTGAGACCTCTCAATTGTCAAAGTTATTTCAATATATTATCATTCTTAGAATAGTGCATAAAGACCAAGACTTGTTCCAGTTTTTATAGAAATTTTGACTTCATTTGATATTATTCCGATAAAATCTAATTTCCAAAATAATCAAACGAAATTTGGGTTCAGAATTTGCGGGGGGAAATGTATAGAGAATCTCTATGAGATTCTAAAAATAGAAAATTAACAGTGAGGGAAGTGACAAAATGGGTGGCTGGAGCCTAGAGGCATCCAAAGAAGGATACAAAGAGATGAAAAATTGGTTGGTTTTGTCCATTGCCATAGCTCTTTCGGTCCAGTTCTCAGATTCTTATGCTGACAAAGTAAAACTCCAAATGGGAAAGAGAAAGTCTTCACATTTTCATTGCTTTGCTTAAAAATTAAAAATCACGCACTCTTTTTCAATCATCATCATAACTCAGTCCCCCACTTTTTCTTTCCATCTGTTTTAACCTTTCTTGTGTTTTACATTCAGTATGAATTAATCTCTTTCAAGTCAAAGAAAGAGGCAGAAAACCATATAAATACAAAAGTCTTAAGAAATTGCTTAGCAAACACAAGATTTGTAATTAACATTAGGACAGTGACATGACTTTTCTTTCACATTAATTATTCATCTTCATTTCTCTAACCAACTTTACACTGCAAGTATTCAATACCATAAAAATCTGATAACAGTACTAAAGATTGAACAGTGAGTCAAGGAAAATTTGCTTTAAATGGCTAGCCTGATGCTTCCTTTTGTCTACCTCGTAAAAATTTCAAGGCCACTGAGTTTTAGTAATCACCAAATTTTTGTGACTGAGTCAACAAAATTAGATGAGCCTACATTTTCTGTCTCCTATTGAGTTCTGGTCTGCAATATGGGTCATTTTCAGATTGAAAATGCTTCCCTGGCAAGCTATTAACTCCCTCTAAGGTGGGAAATTGACTTGATCGAGCTTCAAAAGACCACAAACCAGTAGCGTCATTAAACAGAAACACTTGGAATTGGCACCACAATAGATTGAACTACTCATTTCATTTCAATTTGATACACCATCCAAATGCATATATGTGAATCAGTAACATCCATTCAAATACATGAATCAATCAGTTGTTAACTAATTTTCCCTTTTCATTTGGATTGACATTCATTCTGCCAAGCATACTCATATCACAAACTCAAATGTTACTGTTCTACAAAATTGAAATGCAAACATAAATTCTGAGAGGCGCAGTGGAGAGAGAGAGAGAGAGAGAGAGAGAGAAAGAAAGAGAGAGAGGTTGGCTATCCTTCTGTTTTGAAATTCTTGCAAATTAATACGTACAACATAAAGACAAACACAGAAATCAACAAAGTCATGATTAGGCTAAGCACTAAATGATTTGCTGCCATGGCAAAAATGAATACAACAAACACATAGATGGCTCGCTGTTGATCAGACAAACAGTCGGAAAGATTGTTAAGAAATTAAAATTCAATTCATATTTAGAGTTTTATCTGACAGGAAATAAAAATTTTTAAAAGGAAAAAATACAGAAAACAAAGAAAATTAATAAGAAGCTTACCATATTATGAAAAAGAGATCAAATTGTACAATTGAAAAAAGATCCTCTACTTTTTCCTCCCTGAAAATCATCCAAAACCCATAAAATTTCCTCTTAAAACCGTTCTCAAATTACATAAAAGTTTTTGTCAGACAGATGAGCCTGAAACTCCAGGTGAAGTTACAGGAAACAGTGACAAAAGCTGTGGCTCATGATCTCTAGGAGTTGATATCGGTGATGGGTGCATATAAAATCCCTTCTCAGCTATGGCTCTTTCTTCCTCTGATGACGAGTTTCCTAAAGAAGGAGAAGACTTGTTGAAAGGGTCTTCGTTTAGTGGTGTAACAGGACTACTCAGTGCAAGTTTCGGAAAGTCAAGCAAACTTGGAGACAAGATTTCAGGCTTATTCCTCGGAGAAAACCCAGAATTATTTGCAAAACTTGGTATCAAAGTATTGATCATGAGACTGTTCTTGAAGTTGTTAGCTCTTCTTTCATAAAGCTTAAAACTTTGTTTCTTCGGAGTGGTCGTCTTTATGGGCGGTATGACAAAAGACGACTTGTTCGATGACGAAGATGGATCTGTTGGCGCAACATGTTTTGACGAAGCTTGCTTGGCAGTTTCAGAAGAACCGGTCAGCATCTGAACTACTTGTTTGAAGTTGGTTGTGTCTGCTTGAACAAAAGTAGTTGGGTAAGGGTTAGTTTCTGTAGATCTGGAGATGGGAATTGGCGTGAGTGGTGGGGTGAGAATTTGGACCCCATTGCTGTTGCTGTTGCTAATGGTATTGCTTCCAACACTCTTTGGTGAGTTTAAGGGAGAAGGGTTCTTGTTTTCCTGTAATATTCTTGCTGTTGTGGTTTCCATTTTGATGGCTTCTTCTTCAACACCACCACCAAAGAAACACCACAAAAATTTACAGAAACAAACAAGGAAAGTCCCCTTTTCAAAGGGTTAGTTTAGTTAGTTCAGTTTAGTTTGATTTGGTAGGAGAAAAAAAAAAAAAAAGAAGAAGAAAGAAGAAGAAGAGATAGAAGAGTGAAAAACAAGGTTTGGCCTGGTTTGATGAGAGAGAAGGTATGTATTTGCCTCTGCCTTTGCCTTTGCTTCCTTATTAACTTATGTTTTTTGTTTTTGTTTCCTTGTGCACCAAAACATTTTTCTCTTCCTTTTTGAATTTGACTCTTTTTTATCCCTCTACTTTCTTTCTCCCTTGAAAATTTTTATATACTTTTCTTTTCATGTGGGAGCTTGATTGGTTGATGAGAAAATGGGGGTGGGATTTTAATTATTTATTGTAATATAATAATAATTAAAAAAACAAGTGAGAGTCTCTGTTGAAAATGGAATTTGATTTGTTTTAGGGATTGTCATTGGCATTAGCATATGTTCTTCTGCCACCATTGTCAAGTCCTTGGAATTGAATATGAATAAGATTGAGATTAGATACATGGCATGGACTTCAGAGCCCCCTGGTTTGAAGAAACTTGTGTGATGGGATTGGTGATTATGATGGCAACAATTTGGTTTTTTCTTTTTTTTTTAATCAATTTTAAGCATCTCATACTCCACTTTCCAATCATTTTTCTCTTCATTTAATAATCAATAGGGATATTGGAGGCTTATTTATAACAATTTTGTAGAACAAAAATATTTTTTTATTGTGAATTATTTATTAAGCATCTTCTAATTGAAAGCCATAAATTCTTTTCTATCTTTCAAACAAATACTTATTTTTAGGTTGCATTTTGAATGCATTTTAGTCATCTTAAGAGTATCTTTATCTTATATAATTTTGTATTTCAAGATAAGCATAAAACTTTATTTATTATAAATTTTTTAAATTTTCTAAAATATATAAAAAAAAATCAAATAATTTATGTGAAATCAAACTTAATTAGATAAAAACTTAATTTATATGGGATTAAAGTAAAATTCTAAGAAAAGATATTTTATAGATATTTTAATAAATAATAATAATACAAAATCATTTGAAAAATCTTAAATAATAATTCTTCCAAGAATATGCTAGATTACATCATTCATTTGTGGCTTTTTGTCACTTGATTTGATATAATATTCTAAACATATGAAAAACTATAAGCAAACTTATAAAATGCCATGAAAATCCTTCATTAAAAAAAAAAAAAAAAAAGAACTTTATTTGTATATAAATTACCCAAAAAATAATAATAATTTTCAATGTCAACCATTTCAATGTGCATCTATTCTGTCCCTAAATTATTGTCCATGGAACCAACAAAAGCAATGCCCAAAGTCCAAAATTGCTTTTGAATCTAGTCTTATAAAAATGTTGTTTTACATAAACATGAAAAAATTGCTATTTGTTTAGTAAAAGAAATCGAGTCAAATTCTCGTTTATATTTAAAAATATCAAAAAAAATATCCCGAAAAAAAAAATATATATATATATATATATAGGGGACCAAATGCCCATTACAAAGCATAATCTGTTGGTGGTAAAGGGATCACCTATTTTTCCAAAGAAAAATCATTATTTCATGGACTGTCCAGGGCTTGGCAAAGTTCAACCATCACAAAAGCAAAAACATTAATTTTCATATAGAATATTTTAATTAAAGACATAATGTCTTTGAAAAGTCTACATATGGTTTGATTAAAAAAATAAAAAGGTTTTGCAAATATTTAATTGACCCATTAATTACTAATTATTGTTATAATAATAATAATTATTAATAATAATAATTAACAGCAATTAAGCATGGTTGAATTGGCCGGCTTGGCAATTTAAAAAATTGGAAGCATTAGGTGGCAATAACTTGAAATGTTTTTCTCACTTTGTAGGGTCCGCCAAACACGGCCTTATTTTTTCACTGGCAACCAAATCAGAATTTATTTATTTTTTTATTAAAGATATTAAATTTTTATTTTTTTATTAAAAAGATAAAAATTTTAAAAGGTTTTTCTATTTTTTTATTAAAAGTATCAATCAAAACATATTTGTTTGATACGTTTAATAGAAAATATTGGAAGTTAAGTTTATTTTACGAGAAAACTAAGAGTTCAATTTATTTAATATGAAAATACAAAATTTATTTCTTTCAATAACAAAATTTGAGAATTTAATCTCTTTAATTACAAAAAAAAAAAAAAAGTTTAATCTATTTAATCGGAAAAAGCATGATAATTCGGTATTATTATTTCAACGTAGGTCTAATAAGTGAACTATTTTATTCCACAACGACATTGAAATTAATTTAAATTCTCTTTTAATTTCCATAAATAAGGTTTTTGGCTAAGAGGGTATTATTCAATTATTAAGCAACAAAAAAAAATTAAATTTAAGGCTTAAAAAATTATACATCTTTCACTATGAACAATATGTTTATATGATTTTCTTAGCTAGAGAAATCGGTGGAATAATTTGTATACTAAGAATAATATTTTTTTTTTTTTCTCACAACAATATAAAATGTATAGTCTTAACTTAAAGTGAATAATCCCTTTGTTAGTATATTTATGGGTGTTAGGCAATTTTGCATAAAGAGAGATGTTCTTCAAGCTACAATTTCCATATATTAAAATTTAAAATTATGATGCTGATGGTCAGAAAGGTGTCCCTTGAAGAGATAATTAAAATGATAAAAATAAAACAAAACAAAAAAACTATGAGAGAACAAAGTGGAAAGTTTCATGGTAGGTGAGCAATGTGGTTGGATATTAAAAATTTGATTGAAAAATGAAAGAGAAAGACCTTGACTTTCTTTCCTTCTTTATAACAAGAACTAAGAAATTTATCTTTAAATGTGGTTGGACAAATATATTGATTATAACTTAGAAGTCAGAAGTTTGATGGGCCTGTAATTTGTCTCTTGGCTTGCTCTCATTGATCATCATAAATTTGTTCATCAATTGTAGTTGACTTGAGAATAAAAAAAAAAAAAAATAAAGGAAAAAAGCTAATGGGGTATTGATGAATTATCAAAAATCTCAAAAAAAAAAAAATTAAACTTTTCAATCTAATCTTGTTTCAGTGATTTTTTGTCTATACTATTCCTTTTTCCCCTTGCAAATGATGCTTTTTGAATAATATCATCATGTTTAATAATTCTATTTATATCTTTTTCAAAAGAATATATTTAATTTTTTAACGTTTTTATATTAAGTCTCTCATTAAACATGTTATGCTCTTGAAAAATGATCACACCTGAAAATGATAATTTGTATTTGGACTAACAAATAAATATCTTTTGATCAGAGAATGTATTTCATCTATTAATATCTTTTCTACATCATAGTTTACAATAGAAAATAATTTTTCTATAATTTTGATACTTTTGTTAAAGTTTTCTCCCAAAGTATGACGTTAGTCACGTTAAAATATCATTTTGTACCAAACTTTTAATTATAATTGCTATTAAAATTTATTATCAATTCTTTTACATTACTATCTTAACCTATTTTACGTAGTATTCTAAAATTTATACATCAATTAATAATAGAAAAATCTCATCAACATAATATAAATACAATAAATTCTATTTTAATCTTTTTAAGAAAATCATTTTAAGAAAATAATGAAAAGACGAATTTCAAAGTTGATTTAAATGATAAAAAGAATGACCTCTCACCAGCTAGGATTTAAGCAATAAATGACACGTAAAGAAATAATTGTTGTCTTAAAATGATTGTTTCTTTCAAATATTGTGAGCAGTTGAGATTGTAAATCTGGAATCAAAATGATATTAGTGGGATTTCTTCTCCCAAGTAGATGGGAGATTGCAATCATACCCATTCAACTCAAATACTTCGTTAAGAAATTGTTTATCCCATCAAATCCACCAATAGGAATACTTAAAAAACCCTTTTTTCTGTTTTGAAAGAGTGCCTAGAAAAACTGAAAATCCACGTTCAAACAATTCCCAAAACAGATATATCTTCAATTCAACAAGAGCAGAAATGAATTACTGTCACAGAAATCTGAAAAGGAAATTGATAGAAGTTGGTTTTATGATTTTAATGCATATAAAATAAGAGAGAAGTATGAAGTGGGTTTTATGATAATTTTTGGTTGTATAAGATGTTGTGTAAACGTGAAGTAGGTTTTGTGGGAATGAATGTGAAATTTCAGAAATTCTGAAATGTTGGTCAGGCTTTGTTGGTGAATAGTGTCAGTTATCTGAAATCATTTTCTGCCATGAAACTACGGGCAAATGGGCCGACCATGCTCTGCTAATTTAATCAGAACTGACACCAACACGCGTTTTGAATTCTTCAAATTAAATACCAATCTCAGCAGGAAAGTTACAGTGTCAGCCCATTCAATGTTCACAAAACATGCAAAGAACTTCAGGGGTCAAAGATTGAGAAATCAAATCGACAGCAGGTAACACAAACTAAGTGATTGCCCGCAACACACTGTAAATTATAGTGTAACTTCCAATCATAGAAAAACAAAAAATTAATGGGGAAAAGAAATTGAGAAGATCTTACATGTTCACTAGATGTGAAACCTTGGTATCAAGAGGAAGCTAGAGTTGCCATCATCAAAGTGATCGAGCAACATTCTTGAACTCATTTAAGCAAGATTGGAGAATCTTCTGACGTTTTTCCAGAGACTTCCTCTCATTTTCTAGCACTTCCATGGCACCAGGTGCAACAAACATGTCCATGAATTTGTCATCATTCACCGCGAACAAATCCAATCCGATTGCCACCACAAGCCGATTTCGGCTGCACAGAACAGAAAAGAATAGAAAGAAATATCTATTGGCAGTCCCTCATCAAACTGCAACAAATATTAAAAACAAGCTCATGGAAGATATAAATATGGAAGGTGATAAGTAACTATCAATACCAAGGAGGAGACTTATGATGGGTGTCTAATGTGTCTGAAATTTGTAACTATTGAGCTCATTCTTGACAATCCAAAGATGATATGTTGCAAAATAGCACTAAGAAACTTACCAAGGGGTTAAAAATCCAGAGTTTAAAGTTGATGTAACACTTCGCTCTACAAGAACTCCACGTATCCGTGCAAAATGTTGTGCAGCTGATGAACATATTTCTGAGAAAGCTGAGTTTGACCTTGAACTACCATCACCGTTTCCAAATAGAAGACTGCCACCGTTTTGAACTCTTAAATGTTCAGCATTTCTATTGCCAGTCAGCCTTGAAATTCGTTTTCGGGGTCCAACTTCTATGAAGTTTTCAGGCTCCTTGGAAGAATATACTACATCACATGGCTGATCAGGAGATGGCGTCTCAGGAATAGTCATTTGGCATTCTTGCAAAGCTTCTCTGCCGGCTTCGCCTTTTCCTGGAGTGGTTTGCTTTGTGTTCTTCTGTGGAGGTATGTTCTCCTGATCTCTCATTGTTTCATCATGGGATGCAGCCCCACGATCAGATAGTTCAAAACAAAATGAACTGGCCGAAGCTTGGTTGAATTTATAATTAGAAATTCTACAGCCATTGCCTCCTTGAAATTCATTCTCATAACAAACTGGGGAATATGGACTTGTGACTGAATCAAGGTGGTGTCGAACTAGTTTCTTGCACTGCTTGGCTAGGTCCTTTACAAACCGACTGTAAGCATGCCTCAAAGCTGCATGAAAACTAACATATCCATCCAAGCTCCCTGATTTTCTTCCATCTGCAATGTCAAAATACACCCATATCAGTCTGTAGTAGTCACATTCAAAGCTAACAAAAGGAAGAACACAAAAGAGGCAGCCCAGGATCTATAATTGTCTTAAAAAGTCCAATGTACATACATTGTTTTACCTTGGATAACAGTCAAAAAGACCTTATCAAAACGAAACATTTTCGCATAAATGTAAAAGAGAAATTGGACATTCTAAAGAAGAAATAAAAAATCATATCACAATTTATTGATAAGAAAAAACAACAAGTTTTAAAATCTATTGAATTTGTTTCTTTTTTTTTTTCCTAAAGAATAAAAAACTAGAAAAACTGAAAAGAATCACGAATTGATCACATATCTTAACGTTTACTTTTCATTCTATTCAACTGTTTTAAATGGATGGACGATATTTTAACTTTAATATCAAAACATGAATATTACTCGAAAGAAACCAACCACCAATTTTAACATTTGAAGAGGTGAGGAATATTAAACTACTATTAATATAATGAAAGCATACGAGACTTGAAGGCTTCTCACACTCAGAATCTTGGCTTTGATTTCTTTCAAGAGCAAGATCAAAGAGATTCTCTAGCACAAAGGCAAGCCGATCACAAGCTGTGTCAAGAAGTGGAGCAAACCATGACTGGGCAGCAGCACGTGCAATCTCTGCAGCAGCCTCTGTTATTCCCCTACTCCCACCACGGCCAGCTATAGCAAGCAATATGTTTGCCACCTGATTCAGGAAAACTAAACAATTTACTAGTTCGTCACTTTCAAAACCACATGTTCTAACTAAAAGTTCATAGGCTATATTGGCTCTTTACATGCGTATATATACCTTCTCCCTTGATACTGGAGGGCACTCTAGAGAATATGCAGCACAACGAAATTCATGAATCACCCTTTCAAAAGCAGCTCCTCCATAGAGTCGAAGAGTAGCATTTGGAGGTTTTACATCCACAATGACGCCTGGCCAACTCCCAATACCACTCTCTAACTGTTCCTCATAAGTTGTTTTCCCCCACTGCTCTGGCGCAGGATTTGCTGCTCCATCAATTAAAGCTCCCTAATATGCAGATAAGAGCACATAAAAATTTTGTATCGCAAAATTCAAGCTCTAAGAACTACTTATGCTTGTGTAACTATGACATCTGGAAGTGAAAATGATGGGGCAGATAGCCAATTTAAGCTCAAGCAAGAGTAAACAAATCAATAAAGAATATTCATCGGAAACTATGATCACATGTGAAACCACTGGCTACATATACTTGGTAAAAACTTATTTGAACGATCGCCCACCACATGATTGCTAATTGAAGCTACGTGCAACATGGCATATCTACGGAGATGAGCAACGTCAGAAGTAGCCTGTATTTTGGAGTTCATTCTTGTCAGCTCAGCGGTAACTTCAGTGCAGCGTTGCTCAAGCAAAGCTAGAGTTGCTGGAGTAGCTTTTTTGTACCTCTTCTGAAGCTCAGACTCCAAAAAGTCCCTTAGGCATTCAAAACCAATATTGGACTTGAACTTCTCTTCATCATACCCTCCCTTGATTCCTTCGCGTAGATGACGCTGGACGTCTGAATCCACCTGAGAAATTTGCCTCCTAAATTCATCATTTGAAATAGTGCTACGGTCCTTTGGCAAGGCTACAAAAAATGGGCGAGTATTCTCTCCAAGGTATCCGCTAGCGCTCAAATACCGATCTACTTCCCACCTCTCACTAAACTCCTGCATTGGTATAACAACGAACAAAAATATTATCCATAAACTTTCAATCCTATCTGGTACAATATTTCAGACCATATAATCTTTCCCACTTCTTTTTCTTGTACAATTAACTTTTTCATTATAGACCAATGAGTATGAGCAACGTGTAAACAAGTTTTTTGGTCATTCTTATGGACTAAGGATTTTCTCAGATTTTTATCAACATAATTAAAACAACCATCACTACAACAAGATGGTGATTCTGTAAATCTCAAGGTCAATTAGAGAAAAAGCACCACAAGAATTTATTGATTTCAACTACTTTTCACTTCTTTTCTTGAAGCTCAAAATTATATTCTAAGTAGAAAAAATTGTCAAGTTGTACCTTGAGCCGGTTATCAAATTTGGAGACAACAATTACTGTTCTTTTGAAGGTAGGATCAATTTCACGAACTACATCCAACCACAGTGATGAACACCATTCCACACTACTCTGTTGAAGGAACAAGAGAAGCCGATGGGGAGGATTAGCCAATGATTTTACCATCGACAGAATTTCATCAGGTGTCTTATCCGGCTCTCCCTTCTTTGCCTGCCAAAATATTTTCAAACCAGAAAAGAGACACTCAATTTGCAAGCATAAGTAATGTACGTGAAATTTTAAACTTCTGCTACTCTCTCTTTGACATACCTTGAGAACAAAGCCTGGAGTATCAATTATTGTGATATTAGGACAATGTGCAAATTCAGCTCTCATTACGATTGGCTTGGAAGAAACTGAAGTTTTAGTCTTTTTCAAAAGTGCCTCAGTTCTTGATTTTATAATATCTGCAATTGCAGATGCCAAATCAACAGGGCTTCCATATTCTTCAGAATCTTCTTCCTGTTTTCACTGCTAAATTTTCAGTATTCACACACTAATAAAAGCATTAAAACACCATGAGCGGAAAAGGAAACAATACACAGTAGAACAACCAAAAAAAAAAAAGCTGCAGCTCTGTGCATATGAATCAGAAGTCTCATAAGGGAAAATCTCAAATTTCTAAAACTTACCACCATAGAACATCTCAAACTATAATTTCAATTCTCAAGAGAGCTGCTTGAGAATAAATGTATTTTCTTAAAAAATCGCTTCCTGAGAAAACACTAGGTAGTTCAAATATATTTCTGATTCAAAGGGTTATACCAGGCTACTGCAGAATTACATTTCAAGCAAACACTACAAACCCTAGAATTAACAATTCAATCATCACTACATACAACATTTAAAAAAAAAACAACAATCCGAACACAGAAAAATAGAACTAAATTTGGGAATCTAACGAGCTGACCTGGAACCGGCAACGTGGCTCGGGAGCAGTCGGGTCGTGAACCATTTGCAAAATGAGAGGTCGTCGAGTACCCATCTCAACTTCACGCACGTTGAACCGGAATCCAAGGAGGGCTTCAAGAAGGGAACTCTTTCCATCAGACTGACCTCCCAATGCCACTATTTCCGGGATCGGAAGGTTCTCTCCGAAAGCTACCGCCGCCGCTTGCAGGCGGTTGTAGGCCTCAAATCGAGAGGATCGAGCCGAGGCCGACTCCAAAGCGGTATGATGACGCTTTGAAGAGGATTTTTCCGATGGAGTTTTTTTCGGTGTGACGAGGTAAGGATTTGTAGTCGCCATTGAAGAGAAAAAAATTTCCGGCGAGATGGCAGGCCAAAGAGAGCAGAGCGGGTTAATTTTTAAATTTGAAATTTTGAGAGACGAGTAAAGAAGCCGTTGGGAAGGGGGGTTTCCATTGGGCTACAATGGGCTGGGCTTAGTATTGGGCCTAGTTGACAAAATTGCCGATCAAAGAGCTTTATCATGTTATGGCGCACATGGAAATGATCTGGTACACTCAAAACCAGAAGACAGAAAAGGAAGAAAGATGGCTGAGTCAACACGTATAATCTCGGTTGGAGTTCAGAGTCAAACTGTGATTGATGGATTTTAGCGACGTGATGTGTTTATTAAGTAAAAAATTTCTCGGATAAACCATGGAGATTGGAACACGTGGTCAATCATTACCCATCGGGCAGGATCCAAATGTGAGGCCGTATTTTGTGCCATAAAAGAAGATCCTTTACTCGTGCAAAAGGAGACTTCTCCTTCATGCTCAAGCAAATGGACTGTACTACTGGCCTTGGTCTCTCCTTCATATACTTTTTTAAAGCGCCCTACGGCCAAGGGTTTAAAAATAATAATCTTCTGCCGAACTCTCTATTTCCCCCCCCAAT
>JAJEJH010000265.1:286547-304390 GCA_026122585.1 Anacardium occidentale
GCAGAATTACATTTCAAGCAAACACTACAAACCCTAGAATTAACAATTCAATCATCACTACATACAACATTTAAAAAAAAAACAACAATCCGAACACAGAAAAATAGAACTAAATTTGGGAATCTAACGAGCTGACCTGGAACCGGCAACGTGGCTCGGGAGCAGTCGGGTCGTGAACCATTTGCAAAATGAGAGGTCGTCGAGTACCCATCTCAACTTCACGCACGTTGAACCGGAATCCAAGGAGGGCTTCAAGAAGGGAACTCTTTCCATCAGACTGACCTCCCAATGCCACTATTTCCGGGATCGGAAGGTTCTCTCCGAAAGCTACCGCCGCCGCTTGCAGGCGGTTGTAGGCCTCAAATCGAGAGGATCGAGCCGAGGCCGACTCCAAAGCGGTATGATGACGCTTTGAAGAGGATTTTTCCGATGGAGTTTTTTTCGGTGTGACGAGGTAAGGATTTGTAGTCGCCATTGAAGAGAAAAAAATTTCCGGCGAGATGGCAGGCCAAAGAGAGCAGAGCGGGTTAATTTTTAAATTTGAAATTTTGAGAGACGAGTAAAGAAGCCGTTGGGAAGGGGGGTTTCCATTGGGCTACAATGGGCTGGGCTTAGTATTGGGCCTAGTTGACAAAATTGCCGATCAAAGAGCTTTATCATGTTATGGCGCACATGGAAATGATCTGGTACACTCAAAACCAGAAGACAGAAAAGGAAGAAAGATGGCTGAGTCAACACGTATAATCTCGGTTGGAGTTCAGAGTCAAACTGTGATTGATGGATTTTAGCGACGTGATGTGTTTATTAAGTAAAAAATTTCTCGGATAAACCATGGAGATTGGAACACGTGGTCAATCATTACCCATCGGGCAGGATCCAAATGTGAGGCCGTATTTTGTGCCATAAAAGAAGATCCTTTACTCGTGCAAAAGGAGACTTCTCCTTCATGCTCAAGCAAATGGACTGTACTACTGGCCTTGGTCTCTCCTTCATATACTTTTTTAAAGCGCCCTACGGCCAAGGGTTTAAAAATAATAATCTTCTGCCGAACTCTCTATTTCCCCCCCCAATGTTTGATTAAGCGTTTTTTTCAACTTTTACATAAAAAATGTTATTTTCCTACCCCTATATTAAAGCTAGCTATTATCTTCAACAAATAAAAGGTGTTTGTGTAATTTTATTTAAATATTATATTAGACTATATTTTGTCTTTAGGGTTTTAAAAAACGACAATAACATATATATTTAATTGAATTATGAATAATATTATAAAATATAAATATCATTTTTAAAATTTATAAAAAAAATAAATAGATTTTTTTCTTATTTTATCAAAAATTATAATATTTATCTCATCTATTTAAAAAATATTTTATAGTTTAAATATGTACAGTATAAATTGTTTAGGGCTGTATCTATTATATTTTAAACTATCAAAGGTATAATAAAATTTTAATCTTTTAAAATACCCCTAAATTTTTTAAGAATTTTCAAACCCCCCAAAACAATTTTAAGATCATTTCATCAAACTTTGGGTAGGAAATAGTCATTTGACCTAATCTTGCACATGCAAAAGTATTTATCGAATTTAACAACTATCCCCCATGTAATTAAGCATGATTATTATTCTATAATTGATCATTGTTTAAGATTATTCAAAATAAATAAGAAGCCATGAAATAGTCAACCTTAATTAATGAAACTTTGCCGTCTCCCGAGAATCTAGATCACCAATTCATTACGAACTTGCATGGCTTGTTATTATAAAGTTGTGACACCTTGGCTTCCCTTGCCCTTATATCATGCAATAATTTATCAAAATTTGCAGCTTCAAATACCCATAAATCTCTCCCTTGCCTTCCACTCTTCCCCCAAATCATTCCATTGTCATCACAGCCTTAACATGGCAGCTGCAGCTTCTACTCTTCTCTGCCTAACCCTATCCCTCTTATTCCTACAATCCCACTTAGTTTTTACCTTTCCAGTTGGTGTTAATGTTGTTGATGATGATGATGAAGTTTATGTTCTCGACAACCCGATTCCGAGTTTTCAATCGAGAAGCAGGTTGTTGGGAAGGGCAAGCAATGTGATAAAGAAAGGAACGCATTGTGATCCTACGTACAACAACATCTGTGATGGTGTTTCTGCCAACAATGGTACCAGCCTGCTCTACTGCTGCAAGAAACATTGCCGGAATATTCTCAGCGACATGAATAACTGCGGGCGGTGTGGGGTGAAATGCAAGTTTGGAGAGCGTTGCTGCAATGGAAGCTGCATAAATGTTGTTTACAATGATAACCATTGTGGGAAGTGCAACAAGAAATGCCCTTATGGGGTTAAATGTGACTTTGGAAGCTGCGGCTATGCATGAGAACATGAATTTATGAACAAAAAGGTGGAGAAGTTGAAGAAGTTTCTGAAATTTAATTAGATAGATTGGATAATTAAATTTGATAATAAATTAAACTTTTACATTCATTCTATCTTATTATGTAAAGAGACACGTCTTGTGAATCTCACAACTCTTGTAAGTTTGATACAAATTGTGTTTGTCTATTCTCAAGTATAATTTGTCTGCCTCATATATAGAACTTAATAGCTTGTGATCTTTTCATTTTTTGGTCAAGTGTTTTTGGAGCTTGTTCAAGAAAATTAAGCCCAGAATTTTGATTGGATTGCTATGGGGTTGACTATAATTAATCACAAGATTAAATTATGTTTTAAAATGATATTTTAAAGTTCCCATTATGAGTTGACAATTTTCCATCAAAGTGTTCAAAATAAATTGGAGTTCTAAGTGAAGAACATGTCAGAAGCGAGTTGTAAACTTGTGCAAATGATGTTTAGGAGGTTAACCATGTAATCTGAACCAGGTTAATGAAGGATTTCTGGGAAGGAACTAAGACAGCCTTCTAGCTATGTAAGCCAGTCTCTGTCAAATAGAGAGAGCCACATGAAACAAAAATGTAGCAAATACCTGTAAGACAATATCTCCAAGCTCCTTTCCCTGGCAGTGCCCAGTACCAAGAGTAGCACCAAGGAATTCACCATGGGAACAAGGTTGAAATCCAATATTTCCTATGATACTAGACAAAGAAGTTAAAAAAAAAAAAAAAAGATGATAGAATTGAGTTCCAAAATCTGCTAGAATGGATCGAAAATTGCCTCAATGACAGCAATGTTAACTAAGTCCCTTTTTGACTAAGTCCCTTCCACCGCAAGTATGCGCTCACAGGCCCCAAAAATTATTTTCTCAAATTGCATTTGCATGTGTCTTGTCGAAATTTCAGAAATGATTCACTTACATCACCTTCTTGTTGTATTATTGAGACGGTTTTTGAAGGACAAATTGATAGATTTTATAAATTTTCATAAGCTCAATACATATTCATTGATCAAACTGAGTATATATAGATATAAATTTTACCTGCGAAGAAAAGGTCGAAATAACCTTCATGAATTTCTGTGAAGTCAAAATTTGAAAATACATAAAACAACCAAGAACATTATGAGTTTTGATTCAATCCCCAGAAAGGATGCAAAGAACAAAATTAACTCAAATGTTTGTTTCTTTTTTGCTTTCTTCTACAAACCCCTAGTACTAGAAAACTCACCATGAATCAGAAAATTGTCAGTGACTCCATCTACTCATTCTAGTTTCACATCTTCACTGAAAATGAGTAGTAGTATACCAGAGCCAGGACCAACAAAACTGCCACGGCTGCAGGTGCAGCCCATACCCAGTAATTAGTAGACTTCTTGCGCTTTAAGATGGCTTTTGGATGCGATTCTGGACCTCTTGGTCGAGTCCTGTGCTTCACAGTGTTCTCCTTATGAACCTTTGATTTTGCTGATACTGGAGCTTCAACTGGATCTTCTTCATTCACATCAAGCTTTTCCTGTTCTGCTTCTATGACAGCTTCAGCTGACTCCTCGGTAGCACCAGGTCCAGACGCTGCAGCCTTCTTCTTCGCCTTCCTTTCACGCTCCTGAAATGAACAAAAGAATAGTCATGTTAGTTTGAAGTTGAATCTACATAGACAGTGAAACAAACATAATAAGAGAATGCATAAACAATTTCCTTGAGCTTCTTTTCAGCCTCCTTCTGTGCTCTTATAGCTGCTTTGGCTGCTGCTTTCTCAGCCAACTTCTTCTTCCTTTCCATGGCTTGCCTAGCTTTTGCAATCTCCTCTTCTCTTTTCATCTCCTTCAACTTAGATTCATCAACTTCCTTTACTGGAGAAGGCTTGCTTTCTGGCACAGAGATCTCCCCGTCCACTGTCTCAGTTTTCTCCACAGGGGGTTTTGATTCAGTTGCTTTGCCACCAGCTTCTTTCGGAACCTTCTGTGTTGGCAAAGCATCTTGTTTTGGGGAAGATTTGGCATCTTCCTTTGGTCGTTTTACATTAGCCTTTGTCACAGTCTCAGGCTCCAGTGCTGTAGTCTCCATTACTACCAAGGGCTTTTCATCTGGGTTCCTGATCCGTCCATCCCTGCTTAATTGTCGACTGTCCAATGATGTTAGAATTCTTTTCTCATAATCATCCCTCACAGCCTTGTTATTGTTCCACAGGCTCATAAATTTCTCAACCTAATAAACAAATAATAATAAAAATGATAAGACAACAGAATTTTTAACTTGACCGATATTAAAGAGTAATGACAAGAACAGGTGCAACAAACCTGTGCTTCTGAAAATTCCTGAAGAGCCTTGACATCTTTCTTTACAGCAAGCTCTCTGGCTTTGGTCAAGACTTGACGATATTGATAAAAATTAGCATTCTGAGAAAAAAAAATTAGGGTAAAATTCATCAAAGGTTCCTTGTACTATGCAAATCAGGAAGCTTGATAGATTACAAAATGATACCATTTTATGTCATCATCAGAGCCAAAAAGGAAATCAAGTACATGTTATTTGGATTAATCATGAGGAGCAATTTTTTTTTTTTTTGTAAAACTTTAATTATAAATTAAAATGTCCAATTAAAATTTAGCTGTGAAATAATGGTTGAGAGACAGCAAACTTTATAAAGTACTGCTTCAGATTGAACCTACTAAAACCAGCATGTTTGCACCTTTGAGTGCCCACATATTTAAGTTCCCAGAAATAATTTTTGCACAAACAGACATATATGCCATCTCTCTGTTCTGGTCACCCAATAGTAATAAGTATGCAAAATCCGACCCCAAACCACAAAATTCCCTTCACCTATTCAGGTTAAACAACCGCAAGCTTAGGCTTCAAACACCACAAGATCAAGGCATAAAGAAAAATCCCACCAGAATAGGATAGAAAAAGTCTCTATTGGAACAACATAACTTTCTCATCTAGTTCACCCAGAGTAAATTACATTAACGATCAAGGCTGCATATAAAAAGAAGTAGCCGAGACTTCATTTAAGACAAACCAAGTCACTCTAATGCACAAGAGACCACCACCATCTTTGATGACAAATAGCAGATACTTCATTTGAAATAAACCAAGTCATTCTAATGTACAAGAGAACACCACCCTTTCTAACACACAGATCAGAAAAAAGAGAGATTTATTGTTGCATCAAAATCTAGAAATAGAAGTAAAAATACATTTACCTCCTCATCTCGCTTCTTCCTTAGTTCCTGAATGCTTACAAATGCTTTATCTCGCATCTCAGTCACAGTTTGCAAATCCTCCTGTAAAGCTTTAATGTCCTCGTCAAGTGCCTTCACTTTCCCCTCAAGGGGAGCAATCTTGGACAAAAGTGCTTGTCTCTCCTTCTTCACTCCATCCAAATCAACGCCTATAAGCTACCATGAGATAAGTAGGGTAAGTGCATATTTAGTTATTAAAAAAACATGTATTTAACCAAGGATGAAATCAACAAAGAAGTGGGCTGCAAGACATACAAATCAAACTTATAGCATCTTACTTTAACTTGGTCTTGAATAGCTTCTTTCTGACCCAATGACTCCTGAATTTTTGCTTTGATAGCATCATTAGCCACAACTTTTTCCCTTGTTCCCTCAAGCTGTTTGATTTCTCTAAGGAGTTGCTTTTCCTCAGACAATGGGATGCTCTCATGTTGAATGTGATATTGCAAGCTATGGATCTGCATTAAACAATCGTCATTTCAAGAAAAAACAAGGAGTCACTACAGAATAAATGATTAATATTTGCGATAAATCATACAAGCTCATTTAACTCCTCCTCAGATGAACATATACCACCAGAACGACTGGAATTGTTTGAAGGTCGCAGCTTTCCAAGGGCCTGCTGTAGAGGTTCCAGTTCCTTTATCTTCTCATCCAGAATTGACTTAACCTGCCTACCCTCAGATTTCAAAACCTTCAGCTGAGCCAATAACTCAGCTCGATCTCCCTACAAGAGAGAAGAATAAACAATATAAAAAAAATTATTTCTAAAAATGGGGTTAAACTAGACATGTTTTTCAGTTAAATCTTTATCTAAGGATTAAGTAGAACTTGCTTACACATATTATGCCACTACATAACATTCAACATATTTTGTCTAAAAAACCCTTCACTTCAACTGGCTTTTGTATAAAAAAAAACCAGCCACTATAATTTAGCATCTGAATTTCAGGTATCTAAAAGGTTTTCCAAAAAGAAACCTTTCAGAAAAGGGGTTAATTTTGTGGTTTTTCTTTAAAATGTTGAGCAATGAAACAAACACATGAGCGATGCATATTTTTACTAAAATGGAAGACAGAAGAAATAATGAATGAATCTGCAGAACTTTGATTCACTTAAATGGATACCTATCAACTCAATACCTAAATAGTTCACCTTTAAGTACAAAGTAATCTAAAAGCTTTAGACTGTCAATAACTGCTCAATTTATGGACATGACCATCTTATTTATTTATTGTCAAACACTTCCTTATCTGATTGATCAACCAGCTTCATGATATTCCAGCGGACAGTACACATGTTAGGATTTTGAAGACAAATATCAACAAGACGGCATTACATAACTGTTAAAACTATAGAAATTCAACTATAATATGATATTATTATATCTAACATTTCACCAACTATTTATCATGCTATATCAATAACAATCAATTCAAAGAGTTAAAATTCACCCGCTTTAATTTCAGTTCATCCAAGATCTGAGACCGAGCTTTATTCCTCTTTTGAATCTCTTTATCGGCCTGGTCCATTTTCGCCTTTATTTTTGGATCATCATAAGTCCTGTACCTGACCAACCAAAAAGAATGGACCTGCATTGGCGTAGGCCACTCGTCAACCGCATCCTGTGGTAAATTGGCCTTTGACACATTATTCTCCTCCTCTTGATCAGGCTCTTCTACATGGGTACCAAATTTAAGTGGTTCCTTATTCCCTGGACCCTGGTCCAGTTTCCCATTTTCCTTAGACTTGTGTACTTCAGTTACAGTCTCCACAGGTACTTGGGCCATCTCAGCAACCTCGACACCCATTATTTCCAGCAATAACAGCCTTACAGAAACTGAAATGCCAAACAGAAACAGCCAATTGACAACAAGAGCAAACAATCAAACCCAATTTCTTTAGAAAATATAATTACTACTTACGATCAAACATATTAACAAGAATACAATAAGAAGAAACTATAGAGCAAAATCTCAAGAATTTCACAGAAATTTACAGAAAATAAAAGGAGACAAAGATCTATACTTTTTAACACGGATCTTCTAATCTATAATAGAAATCTATAAAACTATTATTGAAAAAGCCTCATCGATCATCCAAATCTAAACGGCCGAAGAATATAATATATCCAAACAAATAAACAATAAGCCATATAAAAGATCGCATATCATGACGAATAAAAAACGCATTCAATTGATCAATATACAAACACAAAACTCATAATCACAAAACAACTTCCTTTAACTACAAGATCAGAAATCAAGAAACGAAACATGCAATCACCAATCCAAGAAGTCAAAAATACAAGCGATTAAAACAAAATGCACTTGAAATGAATGAAAAGTAAAACGAACAAGATCAGCGGAAAAACAAATCAACCCACAAAAGATCCATAAAGATACCATAAAAAAGGCAGACAAATGAAAGATTTTTTTACCAGGAGAAGAAACAAAAGAAAGAGAAGAAGACCCTTTGGAGAAAGGGCCCTCAGATACAAGTAAAGGGTGACAAAAAAGGGAAAAAGAAATGGAAGTGCGGATATAAAAGGAAAGCAGATCTCTCCGTTCCTCTTCACAGCAAAAACTCGTTCCAAATTGAAAGAATGTGAGAGAGAGAGAGAGAGAGAGAGAGAGAGAGAGAGGAAGAGGAGAGATATATGATGTCCGGTGAGTAGAAAATTTCGGAAACATTTATAATTTAATTAAATTTGTGAATTTCTGCAAACAGTAAGAGCCTACACACAACCGTTTTCCTTGTCTGTGTCTGTTAAATGGTAAATTTTTTTTGCCAGAGTATACAAAAGGTAATCCAAATTGTGACAGGTTATTCCTTACAGACAGCAAGAAGAATTTCTATTTGACACCTTAACACCTCGGCTTCTACGAAAATATTTTTGTATTTTATACGGTACATAGAGGGAAAAAATTATCACCTCTTCTCAAATCATGTATTTCATACGGTACTTATTCTAATATTTTATTCTATAAATATAAATAATTGTCCGAAATTAGTCGAAGGGAAATCATTATTGAGTTCAAGAGACATGCATAATCTTTAATAGGAATTCTTATAACAAATATCGATTTCTTGATAGAATTCTTTTCAAAAATATAAATAATATAATTGTAATTTATATGATTTTGAGCAACGAATCAAACCCTAATAAAAATCTCTCTATATTTATGTTTCTCTCGTGCAAACTTATATGGTTCTATTCAATTTTTGTTATTTCCATTCACCATCATACATAGTGGATACGAAATTATTTTGCTAACTTCAATTGCTACTATATTATCTTTGCACTCGGTCAAACTCAAGCTTGATTTGAATTTATAGTTTGGATTTGTAACTTAAATTCGAATTGAATAAAAAAAGTTTAATTTGAGTTTGTCGAACAAAAATCTAAGTCATATATTCAAATTAAACTAGAGTCATAAACTCAAATTAAACTTGAGTTAAATCAAATCGAACTTCCCCTAACTTAAGTTATTTTAAATTTAAGATAACCCTCTTAATCTGAATTCGGTTCAAATTCAAGTTAAAACAAATTTAAATCAAGTCAACTTGACTTTTGATATCAAACTAACTCAATTTGAATTCAACTCTAAATGTAATCAAACTCTAAAGGTTATAAAATAGTGAATAAAAGCATTAATTTGGAGTTTATAAAAATACATAAAATTTCATACAATTGAATTCATAACAATACTGAAATATCTATAATGAAGTGATTGGTGTTATATTTGTAAAACCTTTTGTATGACAGTTTTCAATGGATCAACATATTCTCTTCAAGTTTTGGAGAAGGAATCTAGTCAATATTTATAATAAGTCAATGAATCCCCTATTAAAAATCTAATAAACTTTAAGGTTTACACTAATATTGTTAAACTAGATTTTTACTTTTTAGTCTATTGGATAACATTATTTATCACTTAAGCGCAACTGACATTGAATTATTCAATTATCGATTTTATTAAATTAAAATTATTATTAATGTCAGTTCGTATAAAAAAATTTCCAACAAGTGTTACAATATAACAACAGAAATTAATAGATGTTAAACACTTGTATTTTAAACATAACGTTGAAACTATTTAGGTAACAATTATTGAAATTTTAAATGATTATGTAATATTTGAGAGAGTTATTTTATTAAAGTTCAACAATGTAGTCATTAACACCGTGACAATTTCTTATATCGAAGGAAAATTGGATTCGCAATATGAGAACATCTTTTTCATCAACGATATACTTGCCACATCATCTGTTTGATTGTTAAAGCAAGTTTAAATAGTAGACATGCGTAAAAAGAAATGGTACATATGACTATTGATTTTATTATTAATAGTCATATAAGATATGAGAAGTATATCATATATTGTAAATAAAAGGATCTACTTATCAAACAATTGCAATTGTGTTGTGTCACGTTTGTAGAATTCGTCGTACTTGAGATTAGAAAATGTTCTTCTAACCATATGCCAAATCACAAACTGTCAATCGAAATAATTCCTTATAAGGTTGGATTCAAACCGAACCAAACACAAACAGACATATGTTCATTTTCAGGCTCATTCATACTGTTTAGATTCGAATTCGTGTTCATGTTTGTCGAATATTTTTATAGCAAAATTCGTATTTGTGTTCGGTTCATATAATTTAGTTCATATTCGTATTCATATTTATATTTATTAAAAATTATAATTAATATAAATAATTAATAAATTTTTAATTTAAGTTCACATTCGGGCTCGTGTTCACTGATTTTTAAAATTACTGTTCAGATTTGTGTTCATGTTTATGTTCGTGTTCGGATTCGTATAATTTGTTTCAAACTTATTCGAATCGAACTTAAAAACAAACTCAAACATATTTGGTTCAAATCTAACCCTAATTCTTTAGATGTCATCGTCAATGACTTTGACTCGAGGGTTTGCAAATATTTTATGTGTTTCTTAACTTTTGTTAATGATTTTACTAATATATCAAAGGGTATGTATCATTCTACAACTAATTTAATGTTAGCTACTTTGCTTCAAATTTGTAAAACATTTGATAGATATAAAGGTAATTCAAATTTATGAAAAATAGCTTCTAATATGAAAAAATAGCATAAATGTTGGTCGAATATTTCATTTTTATATGAATTAGGTTGTGCTTTGATATTGTAGCCCGAACGTGATATGTTGGTATGCTTCAATCGTGGACATAAATGCAAGTCGATTTCTTATTGTAACCCAAACGACCTATGACATTTTATCAATCCTAATTTATTACACTATAGTCCACGTTCTCAATTAGCGGATGCATAGTTGAGGATAAAAAATTCTCTTTAACCAATAAGATAATTAAAGTAATTACACTTTTACATTTGATAATAAAAAAAAGATCACTTGAGTCAATTAACATTCAGATCCATTAAAATAAGAACGGATAAATTTAGCCTCTTCTACTAAATAAGACAGCCAACTATAACTGTCAATTGAACTAGATAGTTTTTCTGGTAATCTAGTTCAAATTTCAACAATCATTATCATTAATAGCGATGAATTTTTTTTAAATTTTTTAAATATTTTTATTAAATTTAAATTTTTAATAATTTATTAAAATTTAAAATGTATTATTATTATTTTAATATTTTACTATTATTTTATCTTTTTATTTTTTAGTTACAAGTAAATTAGAGAAAAAAATTATTTTATATATAAATGTTTAGTTTTTAAAAAATTGAGGAATAAAACTTTCTCATTTAGAACAATGTTGTGTAAGATTAAGTATTTTGTTTTATATATAAAATTATATATAGAAGTGAAATTATTGTTTGCTTTGTCTTTTCAAATTACAATTAAAATTAAATGAATATAATTATAATAATATAATTTGTATATAATATAATTATAACATATTTTAATTAGTTATTTTTTATTTACTGAAGTGTTTTGTTATAAGTTTTTAAAATTATAAAAGATATTTTTGCAGTTTTTTTAAATTACATGAGTAGGTTCAAAATATACCTGAAACTTAAACAAAAACTTTGAGACCCAAATAGACAAGTTTGAAGCTAAAGCCCAAACTTTGTTCATGTTAAAACTTGAACAAATTAGACTCAACTCAATAGCCTTGATTGATAGACCTACCCATCATCCATTTCTATTATAAAACCTGTTCAACTCTACCACCGTCAGAAAAACCCAATCTACCATCAAATTCGTCACCCACACCATTGCCAATATGTAATCCACCAAGGAGTTATCCTCTACCATAACTAGCATCTATGTAACATCCCAGATTCGGGGTCAGTTTGAGAATTTTGTGAATTCTAGGGTTGTGTGTATGTTTTGGGGTGAAATAGTGGTTTTTAGAGAGTTTTGTGGCTTGTGCATGGATCCGTTTGGGAGGAATTGCATGCGAGCGCGGGAAAATGGCATTTTTGTAAATTTTTCCTGCCATGTATGCCCGTACATGAGAGATGTACGCCCGTACATGAGATAAGTTTCAGCCGCCTTGGTTTTAAGTCGCACTTATCTGCTTCCAAACCTATTTTCACCCAAAGTTTGGCTTTGATTTTCAGAGAACATCAACCCTAGGAGGGAAGAGCAGCTTCCAGGACCTTCCAATCAAGTTTGAGCTAGAGATCTTCTTGAGAGAGAAAGCATGTCAAAAGGTAGGTGCTTCCTTCCTCTTTCCTTTGTGTTTTGATTCGGTTTGATGCTTGCTTTATGCATGAGATGTGTTTCCAGCATGCTTGTGATGTTTTTCTTACGTGTTGATGATGATTTGAGATGATTATGTTGATGATTGATGCTTATTTGCATGTGATGAGTGAGAATATATGTTTATGTGTGTTTGGAGATTGGGTTGGATGATTTTCATGAGATTTGAAGTTGTTGGAAGTTTAATTATGCTTATTTGAAGTGTTTGGCATGTGATTTATGCTTGATTTGAGTTTGGGTTGTGTTTTTGGTCGGAATCGAGTTGATTTCCCACGGTCATGGAGGTGCAGAGCAGGATGTACGCCCGTACACCCGCAGTGTACGCCCGTACATCATGCCTTTTCTTCAGCATGTACGGCCGTACATGGCTCATGTACGCCCGTACATCAAGGCAAAATGAGAAATTTTCCAGAAATCACAGAATCGCGCACGACACCATGCACGACTTGCTCACGGTCCCGTGCACATGCATGTACGCCCGTACACATGATACGTACGCCCGTACATCAAGCAGGAAAGAGAAAAATAAGTTTTAAATGAAAAATATGCACAGTAAACTCTATCCAATGGATAGAAAACAGTAAATTGAGCTCAAATAAGATACATGATGCATCATATGCATATGCATAGCATGGCATGCCATCCAGTGTTTTCAGATACGGATCCGAGGATCCGAATTCATGTTTTCAAATGTAAAACACAGTTTTCAGAGGTGAATACGAGGGGGCACTTGTGAGTTTCAGCACCCGTGTCACCAGGAGTTATATACTCATTACTAGCCCTATGTATTGGCATGTGCCGGGTTGCTCAGCTAGTAGTTTAGATTTCCTGGTCCGAGGATCAGATGCAGTTATAGCGCGAGGCGCTCAGATCAGTTCAGTTTCCAAGCCCAGGCCTGATGGCATCATGTGGGCCATACAGTTTGTGGCACGTGTTTGCAGAGGAAACTCACATGGCCAAAGTGCCGAATCCCTGTATTTCATCAGTCTGCGCAGCACAGTTTTCAGCATAGCATGTACCCCAGGGTACTCAGTTTTCAGTATAGCTTTTAGATAAAGCTTTATGATTTTCAGATATGGGATCCTAGGATCCAACAGCAGTTTTCATGAACAGTTTTCAGAAAACTATTTTCAGTATACAGGCCCAAGCCTAGTTATGATTTCAGCATGTTATCATATCATGTCATGATTATATGACACAGTGCATATCATTCAGAGAATGATAAGACAGTAAGAAACTGTAAACGAACAGAACATGAATTACGTGTAAAAGACACAAACAACAGAATATCAGAATATGTTAAGTATCGTAATGACACGTGACTTTCAGAAAACAGTAATATTATCAGTAACAGTAACAGATCAGATCAGAACAGTTCAGTTTATGCTTTCAACCTGAGTTCAGTGCGTCAAGTTTGACCTTCCGGATTACTCTTCACTCTAGGTTGTTTACGTATACTCATATACGTATTTTACGACCCGGTATGAGGTAGTATCCGATCCGTGAAGATGAGACCGTCAGATTGGTTTTCAGTTGAGCCTGTTCAGTTGTGTTGAGGTGGCATCCTTCGAGAAGGATGGGTTTAGGGTCTGAGGATATGAAGTGCTTACTGGGTGATTTTATCACTCACTCCCTACTTTCCTTTATCTTGCAGGTAGGTTATTGGGAGCTGGGAGGAGGAGTCTGCTGCTATTTTGGGATCCAGTTTATTTCAGTTTTGTTGTATGCACATGTATATGTTTTCCGCGAATATTTTATTATAAAAGTTTTTATTTGGGCATGTATATATGTATGTATACATTGTACTACGAGTCTTCCGCTGTGATATGTCAGTTCAGTTAAGCATTTCGGTCGGGTATTATTGACCATATTTTCCTTATTTATTTATTATTATTTTATTAAACAGTGAACAGTAATACCCTTCTGAGGTGTCTTACATTTTTGGTATCAGAGGGATATCAAAGCGGAAACTGTGTACATGTGTGTGAATTGCATTGTTTTTCGACGTGCATATGTGTGTATTTCAGCGTATCCCAGCAGCCAGTGCTCGTTTTCCTCTCGGTGTAAGTACAGTAGTATCTGTTTTGTGCTTGTTGACCCTAACGTTCTGTGGTTCTTCAGATAGGAGAGATAGGAGAGCCCGTGTTCCGAGATCTTCTGAAGAAGAGGATAGTGCTTCAGTTGGGCAGTCAAGTGGCAGTGGTAGTGGTGGAAGAGGACCGCAAGCCGCCCCTGGCGCCTTCGGAGCCGAGGATGTCAGGCGGATCTTTAGGGAAATGATGAGGGAGAGACCTCAGCAACTTGTCAGAGGCGATGAGCAGATGTATGGCAGAGAGATGCCAGCTAGAGAAGATGCTTATCAGAGGCCAAGGCAGAGACAACCTGAGTTTCAGCGACAGGGTTATCCTGATCAGATGGGTGGTCAGTGGCCAGCTATGGGTCAGTATCAGCAGTATCCGTATCAGCAGTATCAGGGACAGAGTTCTGGGTCTGATACGATTAGTACCAGTGGTTCGGAGAGAGTTCATCCGATCTACAGTCTTCCGGGTATTCATCAAGCTCCCAAGTTTATGGGTACTAGAGATCCGACAGCAGCTGAGGAGTGGATAGAGGCGATCGAAAGTGTGACCGGTCTATTCACCATGTCTGATCGGGAGAGGGTCAGATATGCAGTTTTTATGTTCCGAGGTGATGCGAGGTCGTGGTGGAATCTCGCAAGGACAACCGTTGATGAAGATTCATTGTCTTGGGTAGAGTTCAGGACAATGTTTGAGGGTGAGTTCAGGAGCCCAGGGACCGCGTATGCTAGAGCTCAAGAGTTTATTGAGTTGCAGCAGGGCTCGAGTTCAGTTAGAGAGTATGCTACTCGGTTCAATGCACTAGCCAGATTTGCTCCGAGTTTAGTGGGTACAGAGGCCGGTAGAGTTCAGAAGTTCATTCATGGTCTGCATCCAGCCATTGCCAGAGATGTTTTGACTGGTGATCATCCCCCGCAGAGGTTCAGTGATGCTCTAGAGAGAGCTACCAGATCAGAGATGTGTCTGCAGAGGATGAGTACGTATTCAGTTCAGCCTGAGAGAGGCAGTGACAGAGACAGGGGCAAGAGGCCCATGCAGCAGAGAAAAGCTGGTAAGAGTGCTCAGCGTCAGAGGACTGGAGGTCAGCCACCAATGTGTTCTAGGTGTGGCAGAAGGCACAGTGGAGAGTGCCTGATTGGTCAGCCAGTATGCTTCGGATGTCGTCAGCCGGGGCATAGGATAGCTGAGTGTCCAGCTAGAGGTGGATCAGGAGGAGCAGGAGGAGCCGGTTCTAGTAGGCCTGGTTCAGGCAGAGATAGAGGAGGCTTCTTTATAGGCGGAGGCGGTTCAGCTGGAGGAGCTGATCGTCGTCACAGCGGCGGAGCGAGTGCACCAGGAGGAGGTGCAGGGACTTCAGGTGGAGGTGGAGGTCGAGCTAGAGTCTATGCCATAGGGCAGGAGCAGGCAGAGGCTACTCCACATGCTGTTACTGGTCAGTTGTTCTTCTTTGACACTCCCTTGTTTGTTTTGATTGACTGTGGTGCCACCCATAGTGTCATTTCTAGAGGGGTAGTTGAGAGGCTAGAGTTGACCCCTAGTATAGTAGAGAATTATGTGTGCATAGAGATGCCAGACGGGGGTGTGATGTATAGTGACCGGTTGTTGTTTGATCAGGAGGTTGTGATCATGGGTAGATCTTTGATGATAGATCTGATCATGTTAGAGTTGAGTGATTTTGACATGATCTTAGGTATGGATTTCCTAGCGAGGTACGGGGCGGAGATCGATTGCTAGAAGCCCTTAGGGGTAGAGTTTTGGGGTTAGAAATAGAATTCAGGAATAGATTGGGAGTTTATCAGAATTCAGGGGTGAGTTAGTAATTTTCCAGAGCAGTGTGGCCTTCGTATGATGCCTTTAGGGAGGTTTTAATCATGCGAAGCGCGGGAAATGGATTTCATCCATTTTCCCAGGCGCACTCCCGTGCGCCAGGCCTGCACGCCCGTGCAGGTGGGATAAAAGAAAGAGAGAGACGGGAGATTTTCATTTTCTCACCCATTTCAGCCAGCTTTCTTCTCCTTTTCAGCAGCTTCCAGCCCTAGGAGAGAAGTCCAGCTTCCAGCAGCTCCCAATCCAGCCAGAGATTAGAGAGAATAGCTTGAGTTAAGCTTCCAGCAGCCATGTCGAGAGGTAAGTGTTTCTTACTCTCTCCTTCAGTTTTCCAGCTTGTTTGATGTGTATGGAAATATGAGTTTCCATTCCTAGCTTGAGATGCTATGCTTGTATGTATGTATGATGATGAGATGATGATTATATGTTGATTGCCATGATTATTTTCCACCCAGAACCATGCATGCTTTGCTGTGTGTGTGCAGTGTGAGAAAACTTGATGTGTTAATGGTGGAATCAGTAGCAGTGGATGGATGTTGAGATTGATGATTGATATGTGTTATTAGAAGTGCCATTTATGCATGTTTCCAGTTAATTTCAGTTTGGATGAGAATCAGTTGGTCTCCAGCGCGTTTCAGGTGAGCCATGTCTGAGCAGAGCAAGACACACGACCGTGTGCCCGCAAGAGCACGCCCGTGTGCCCTTGTTTCTGCAAGGACACGGCCGTGTGCACGAAGTGCACACGGGCAGGAAACGCAGGGACACGACCGTGTGTCCTGAGGGACACGGCCGTGTGTCCCATTTATTGCATGAAATGGCCAGAATTCCAGAAGCACACACGCCCAGACGCACGACCAGCACACGGTCCCGTGTGCTGGGCCACACGCCCGTGTGCCTTTGCCTACACGGCCGTGTGTGTGTGCTACACGACCGTGTGCTTTCCTTGCACGGTCGTGTGTCAGCCAGTTTCTTCCAGAAATTCAGAAATTGATTTATTAAAGGTTTGGTAATCCATCCAAAGGCAATCAGACATCAGATAATTCAGAATTCAGTTAAGAATAGAAGCATATGCATTCAGAGCATAGCATATAGTCTGAATGAGGATCCAGGGATCCGAATTCAGTAGTTTTCAGCAGTCAGAATCCAATCTATGGGTTTCAGTTTTGGGGTGAACTCGAGGGGGCATCTGTGGGACTCAGCTTTCTGACACCAGTCAGTCAGCTCAGCAGCAGTACAGTTTCCAGCTTTCTAGCCAGTAGCTAGAATTTTCAGCCCACTTGGCCAGGATGCCGAATCCCTGTGTTCATCAGCCTGATCAGCACAGCAGGTACCTTCGGGTACATTCAGTTAGATGCTCCGATACATGCATCATCAGTCATTTTCAGATTCCAGCTCAGCATGTCATTTCATATATTCATATTGACATGCATTAATCAGAAATCAGTAACCAGATAACAGAGTAATCAGATAAATCAGATTCAGTGCCAGCAAGCGATTAGATGCATGAATAGGGCCGATCAGGTATGCATGCCCTTGTTTGCTGCTTGCGTGGGTTGAGGGAAGTAAGGAATGCTTACTGGGTGATCTT
>JAJEJH010000266.1:0-18730 GCA_026122585.1 Anacardium occidentale
AAGCTTTGCTGGTTGGTAGCAGCAGCATTGTTCCAGCCCAATCTCAATCTCAACAAGTCCTCAATCAAACAAAATCTTCTCCAGTTGGATCACCTGGTTCTGCAGCAAAATCTCGAGTAGCCCCTAAGAAAATACCAGCAAAGACCAACTTCAGTACAGATTCAAGTATAAGAGCTGCTGCAGTTGCTGCTGGTGCTCGTATTGTCACTCCATCAGATGCTGCATCATTGCTCAAGGTTGCTCAGGGGAAGAATGCAATACGCATCGTGCCATCAGGTGTTTCATCAATCAAACCTTCCATCACTGGTGGTTCCTCAGCCCATTCAGAGGCTTCTACAGTACGCTATATACGAACGGGCAAGGCAGCTGCATCACCCACTGCCGCTGCTACATCAAGTGCCTCACAGCCTAGTTCTGTTAAAGCTGCCTCACCAAGAGTTCAGCAGAATACTTCTTCTGAACAGACTAATGCTGTCAACTGTAGTCCAGCCGTTGAACCTCCATTAAAGCCAGAAGTTAAGGCTGCAGAAGACATCAAATTTTCTGATTTATCCAGTATTGGAAATGAACTTAGTAAAGAAGTTCAAGTAAATGTAGCAGCAGACTTAGGATTAAAAGATGAAGCCATTGCTGCTGAGGATCCTGATTGTTCTATGAAAGTGGAGATGGTTGAGAATGGCCAAGTAAATGCTAGTGACAACCAGGCTGAAGGGAATCAAAATGAAAATGTCAATAATGTGATGGATTCACCTATGATGGGTTCACTGGTTAAGGAAAATGAAAATCTATCTGCAGTTGAAGGGAATTACGAGTTTCAAAATCCTGACAAGAAACTGGCAACAGATAAATGTAGTGGAAATCCGGAGGTCTTTAGCGAAATAAAGGCCAGTGATTAGAAACATGGATGAAAAGAAAGATTATCTTGTCCAAATTCACTTGACTTTTTTTGTCTTGGCCTATAGTTCTTTTGTTTCAGTAAATTGTTAGTGTAAATTTCTTTCTCAGGGAAAGCTATGAAAAAGGTATATGAATTGATCAGTACCTTTGTTGTGTTAGTGTAGCATCTTCTCGTTCAATCCTGTTGATAATGATGCTGGTGTTTTCTCTCTCTTTTTTTGGTCTGGTCTTTAGCCTTTACACAACCCAGAAACACAATAATATAATTAATACTACTTCTACTATTTGCAGATGTCTGGTTCTATCATGCAATGATGCTAATTTAGTATTTGAGAACAAGCAAAATTACAGTAAGGATTGGGAGTAATACATTTAAATAACACACAACAGGCGATGTTTGCACACCATTCTGTTAAAAATAATGGATGACGTCCAACCGCAGCTACTCCCTTCTACCGTTTCTGTAATGAGGGACTCATGCGTGAAAAGAGTGATGTCTTTTGTCTATGCTTCTTTAACTTGACTCCAAACAAGAAAGACCGCAAGGGAATTCTTGCTCGAGTCGGGCTACTTGGGGCTCCTCGTTTTCTAAATTCTTCATCAAGTTTCGTCAGTATGGCTCTCACCTCCTTCTTCAGCTCCCTAACACGTTCGTGTCCTGCACGCAGTTCATCTGCAATCTTGGTGTTCTCCTGTTTCATGTTTAAAATCTCTCCTTGTAACTGTGCCGCTTGATAATCACTTAGTCCATTCTCTTCGGCCTTTCCACCTGCATTAGCTATATCTTCTTGGATATTGCACAAACATGAATATCTTCCATGCAATTCATCTTTCAGAACTTCATTGTTTTCTAACCAGAGTGTTAATTCTGTTTTTATTTCTCTTAAGTGTTTATATATCGCTCGGGGATCAGACGGAAGATCTGGATGGTTCGTGTTTTCTTCTTTCTTCTCATCACTCTTCAGTTTTGTTAATTCTGCTTTCAGGTCACTTACTGTAGATTGGAACTTGTGTATTTGTTGATAAGAAGTGCTGAACCTCAACCAGAACTCCAGGTTTTCTTCCAGAAGTTCATCCATGTCCAAACGGATTTTTTCTTCTCTAGTTGTAGGAGAATTGGGAATCTTGACATGTTTTGCCGCCAAATCTTTTTGAGGAGACTTGTTCGGTTGGGTTTTTTCATTGAATTCATAACAATGTTCACTGCACGGAACTGGTTGTGGCGAAGCTTGTGATAAAAAATCAGGCTCCGGGGAGATGCCTTCTTGTGTGATGCTTTCACGAGATGCTGATCCTCCCTGACGAGAGTCTGTCATGGGGCTTTGCGGCGAGCTGATTTTATTTCGTAAAGATTGAATCTCATTATCTCTGAAGGCAACGGCATTTTCCAATTCCCTTATCTGCAATGCCAATTCTATAAATCCATCCCGGTTTTTCCTCTCTACTTCACTCAGCTTTTGCTTCACATCCTTATAATTCTGAACAACTGAAGTGTACTCCTTCATTAGACTTTTCTCTTTTTCCTCTAATCCAGGTGAAAGCATACTCCAGTTGGGATCTCTGTCTTCAATTCCATGTTCGTCAAGGTCCGTATAAAGATTGCAGCTTGTTGTATCAGACATATCTTTCTTATCATCTTTCTCCTCATTGGTCAATCTCAACTCCTGAGAGTTTTCAGAATTAGCCCCGACCTTAACGTTTAGGCAGGAATCATCAACGTTTTCTTCTTCAGCTTTGTCAGAATTACTGAGAACCGAAGTATTATTATCCTTCTCAGGTTCTGGGTCTGGTAAGCTCATTGTACTATCACCAGCTTGAGGAACCAGCTTTTCTTCTTCTTTTGAATCTGAAGCTGCTTTCACTTGGGGGAATAATTCTGCATCCTCGACATACTCCAAGTCCACAGTTTTTAACCTCTCAGACAAGTAATCAATGTTACAGCTTGCTTCTGTAAAATGTGTTTGGAGAATGTTGTTTTGATCTCTGACGCTTTGGTTGAGACTTCTTATTCTAGCCAACTCTTTCTCCAGCGCTACTAGCTTCTCGTTCGTATTATCTGAACCTTCAATCAGAGCTTCTTTGTCCCCTTCCAAGCTTTGAATGTGTGACTGAATCTGATCGTTTTCTGATCTTAATCTCATCACCAAAGCTGTTTGAGACGAGACCTGATGTTCCAAATTCACAACTTTATCTACAACTCCATCAATCTTGTCAGCCAATCGGATCATTGAAAGGGACGAATTTGAATCAGCTGCAAGCTGCTCCTTAAATTTTTCCATCAACAGTTTCACATTTTCACTATTTTCCAGACTATTAATCTCTGGATCTAAGCCTTTCAAATGTGAGCCTGATCCTGCAGTCAAAGACAAATTTTTCTTTGTGGCAGAGGGTTTGTGTTCATTGGTTTGTTTGGGAAGGAACTGATTTGCCAAGTTTGCAAACTTCTCATGATACTCCAAGATCCTTCGGAACTCTTCCCTTGCCATTCCAGCTGACTGCTCTTGTTTCTCTTGCAACTTAGACAAGGTCTCTCGGCATGACTTGAGAGCCGTGGCTGCCATCAAAGTTCTAGCTTCATTGTCCTCTATAACAGTACCAATTCCAAATTCATCCTGTAAGCGATTCACATTGGCTTGCATCTCATCTATATGATTCTCAATGCCCCAATACTTTCCATAAGCAGATTCATATGAACTCTTAACAAACTCTTTCTCAGTTTGCAATGCCAAGATTCCTTTTTGAAGCTTGTCGATTTCCTCGAGTGCTTCGTCTTTGGTGAGGCCTGATTTCAATGCTGTTGTAGGAGCCTTAGCAGTAGTACCATATTTCTTTAGCCCCTTTTTTGGCCGTCCCGTTGAAGGACTCTTCAAGAAATCTTTCCTTGGAACTGCAGGGACTTTTGGGATGAGAGCTTTGGATGGTTTCTCATTGTCGATAGTTGATGTTTCACTTCTATCATCTTCATCTTCTGTATCGATCTCATACTGAACTTGTTCAGGAAACACAGTAGCGATTGTGCGGTTGGCAATTTGCAAATCTTTTGAAAGGTAATCATATCTTTCTGCTAATGCTCGGTATGACCTGTACGAATATTCTACATGATTTACAAGTTCTGGCCTCTTTCGGTAGTACATTTCGGCTCTTTGGGCAAATGAGTCCCCTTCATCATCGATGATTTTGAGCATTTCACCCACCTTCTCCTCCATATCTGTCATCGTACCAAAATCATCTCAATATAACATTCTAACTATTACCATGGCAGAACCAAATAAAAACATAAGATCTGTTTGTCTATTCTAGTGAAATTTCCCAGAAAGATTTAGTTCCTCATGCAAGACAAGGCATCAAAGGGGCAGAATTCAGAGATTAAGCCATTAAAATACAAACTGGAAATGAAATAAAAAAAGCTTACCCTGGAGGTTCTGTTCCAACCATTTTGACTGCTTTGTCCTGATATGGCTGGCCCACCACCATGAATATGCATTGCTTGCTGCTCTCTGCAACATGATTCATAAACACCCTTTAAAGAAAATCAAAGGAAATGCAAGACAAGGCCATTAAGGAAGGATGGCAATTGCAATGGTGATTGTGAAGATGATAAATAATGATAAAACTCCAAGGACCTTAGAATGTATCTCAAATATGGAGGAGAGGGTGGTTGGTTGTAAGATCCAAATACATAGGAAGCTTTGGATGTTAAAGGCACATGTGTCAGTTGGTTGTGTCCTCAAAAGTAGAGGATTTCTATACACCTTTCACCAATGATTCAGTTATTTTTGTTTTAATTTTTTTCATGTTCTCTTGCTGCCTCTGCCTCTCTCTGCTTCACCCATAATCTTTGTCATTCTTTTCCATAATATGCTGTTGCTACCCACCAACTTTGGTATAAATCATGTAGGCAATTTAATAAATAACGTTTTTCCGGCAACTTTTCAGCCATTTTTATCCTCAAAAAATATTGAAAATCGATGGAGAAAATCATGGTTTATGTGGATTAATACATCTTATTTGTATAATTTTTCTGAATTTGAGAAATTATGTGATTTAAAATAATTATTTGTTTATAAATAGTTTGGTTCAAAAATTTTGATGATCAATTTTAATTAACCCAAAAAAAAATGATTAAATTCACTTAATTATCTTGAATTTGGGTAAAAATAATAAATTTCCCCTAATTACTTGAATATGACTTCGATAGAATTGGAGTTTAAATGCATATCATATGAATTTGTAGATGGGATTTTTCGTGAACACTTAGAATCAATTAATTTTTTAATGTCATATCCATAGATTGGTATTTGGTTAACGAGAATAGAATATTACTATGATTCTTATTATTAATATTATCGTATTTAATTTATAAATATTAAAAAAATTCTAATAATTTTTTGTGATAAATAATATAAAAAATAATATGATTATCACTTCAACTTTAAGATTAACCAATATTAAATCTATTATAATTGTATCTTTTACTTTTAACATTTTTTGGATATAATTTCAAAAATAACAATTATATCAAAAAATAAATAAATTAGAGTTATAAATAATATATAATCATATGTTTCGAGATAAATTATAATTTTATGAGAGTTTTTTATAATTTAAAAGGGTTGGGGTATTTTTGGAAATTTTTAAAATTTTATATTATGTCCTAAATAGTTTAAGACTTGACTATTGCACCCCCTAAAGCAAAACAAGTTAAAATAAATGTGTAAATTCATATAATAATATGTTTGAGAATAAATTATATATTTTGAAAATTTTAGGGTGTTAATGAAATTTTAAAGGATTTTTTAAAATTTAAAAAGTTTTAAAGTGTTTTTAAAATTATAGCATACCCTTAATAATTTAAAAAATGATAAATACACCCTAAAAATAAAACAAATTGAGATAATAAATATCATATAATTATATATTTGAGAATAAGTTATAAATTTCAAAAATTTTAGAGGTATAAATAAAATTTTAAGAGGTTTTTAAAGTTAAAAAAAAATTAGAGTGTTTCTTTGAAATTTTTATCTTCTTAATAGTTTTTAAAATGATAATTATTACTTAAAAAAACACAATAAATTAAGAAGATAAATGTTACTTTATAAATTATATAACAATCTTTCAAGAATATTTAAGTAAAATAGTGTTTAAGTTTTTTTTATTATCAATTAAAAATAATTATTATTTTTATATATTAATTTTATTTATAAAAAAAGAGTATTTTTTTAAATTACTCAAAACCTTTATTATTTATTTTAAGAACAGTGCTGCACAAAGTTCATATAGTGATTATATGAAAAAAATAGTGTATATAAGAATTTAATGGGTTTGAAGAATCTGTTCGGACTTGGTTTTTAGATGTCAATTATTTTAGATATGGAATGTAATTATAAAAAGTATATATAATAATTACATTAATTATATGATTTTAATTTGAACAAATATTATATGCATACGTTTTTTAGTATTTATTTGGGTTTTAGAGATGTGGAAAGTGGGATTCTGTCCCAACTCAAACTATGGGTGGGAATAAGTGTTTAAATAACAGGCGCCTGTAGGATCGGTAAGGAAAAAATTTTACCTTAGAACAAAATTTATAAGGAAAAACTAAAATTACAGTGTCTCCAAAATTCGACAATGCCCTCAGCCTGAAGCAAAATCTGTGCCATTTTCTTTTTTGGCCATCATCAATTCTTGATTGTACACCCACGGAAATTTGATAGGCATTCAGCTAATCTGAGTATTCTCCTCTTTACGAGATGATACCAACCGCTACCATGCTCGCCAACTCGATACAATGGAATTCAATAAGAAAATATAATAATAATAATAATAAGAAGATAGTCACTGATTATAATTATAACACAAGAGTAACAAATTATAATTTGCAAAACAAGTCCCGTTATTTTAACACGGACATGGAGGCTGCCACATGCCAATTAAGTGGTACAACCCATATCATATGTAGATCCGAATTTATAAACATTTCGGATCAGAAATTGAGGAACGACTAGCCAGAGAAGGCTGCCACATAGACACACTGGTAGAATACCTATGTGATCACGGAGGACCCTGCATTTTACATTTACAGTCATAAGTTTTAAAAGGGGGGATGGGGGGCTGCGCTTCCAAAATGGGTTTAGATATGCAACACATCTACAGTTGCCTTGCCTGTTACTGTTAGTATAACATAAAAGTATAGTTTCTAGGGCTTCTTTTTAGCTTCTATGGGTTGGTTCTTTAAATTTCCCATGCAAAGCAAATATATTAACATATTTTAAATATTTGGAGTTGTGGCTTCTGCCGTTATTGTCCACCCATCTGTATCATCTGGACTGGAGACTTCAGCAACTTCTTGAGAGACTCTACTATATTAGCAAAAGATGGGCGCTGAGCAGGTTCACTGTCAAAACCAAAAAAAAGGGACCGTCACAACTCTATTTTGAACTTGAACAATATCTACAACTTCAATGGCAGACGGGGTTCTTCAACAGTTTGCATATTGCTTGTTTTAAATTCATGAGAAGCTCAGCTCAATAATGTATAATGTAAGACTCTGAAACTGAAGTAAACTTACTCAGACCAGCAAGATTCCATGAGGGAAGCCAACATGGGGGATGTGTTCGGTGGGATTGTAAGCCTTCTGTTCTGGAAAGCAACAGCTCCAACTACCTGAAATTTTTCACTGTTATATTACTTGTGTTGATGTCAGTATAATTTAAAGTAATAATAAGGCGGCTGGTGGGCGAGACACAGATAATTTCATAGTCCACCATATGCTGTGTGCTGTAATAATCATAAATTAACAAAAATAAAATGCCACAATAATGAGGTAGTTAGAAAAAATATACCCAAGATGAGAAAGAAATTCCTAATGCTGCTTTCTCATACCTGGGCTGGACTAAGCCCGCTCCAAGGCTGTTGCATTGTCGCAAGTTCCCACAGGATCACTCCAAAACTGTAAACATCAGACTTCTCATTTGAGGGCTCTCCGCGAAGGAATTCCGGTGCCATCCACTCAGGCTGAAAAAAAAGCAACAGTTACATGCTGATTAATGTGCTGCGAAGAAACATTCAACCTGCAAGATATGGATGGAAAATTTTGACTATTCAAGCAGTGTGAAAATGAAGCCTAGAGTTGACAAGTATAAACATCCAGTAACCGTCATCAAAAAATAAAGGAAATGGATCAATAGTGACAAATGGGATTGTTCTCTCTTCGCAATAGAAATCATGCTTAACGTTGGGTTCAAATGCATTTAGCTAAAACAGGAAACCACCAATCCCCAATTCTGTATTCTGCTACTTCAATACTACAAGATAAGATGATATTATACCACTGAGCAACCAACCCGTTACTCCTCGCCCTCAACAAGCAAAACCAGGGCTGCTGTCACTTGCTCAAAATCAAGTATCCTTATCAGTTATTCAAACAGCAGAGGACTTTTTCATATAAATAAATCAAGACATTAAAACCACAACAATCAACTCTAATATAAGACGATTTTTGCTTAACTCTAGTTTTTGGGTGCACATTGACATTGGATTGAAGTTAGATTTAGATTAGAGAGGACAAGGATGAAAATTCTTGCTAATAACTTTGACACAAACACCTTTTAGAACCATTCATACCCACCTATCAGTTAGCCATTTGATAGAGAAAAATACTTACAGTCCCTGCAACAGATTTCGATGATACGAAAGTATTCGCTTTGAATCTGGACAATCCAAAATCACAGACCTAAGAATGAAATGCAAGATGAAGTTACGCATTTAATAAACCAACCAATAAATTTTCCCAGAATGTTAGAATTAAGGGAAAAATCATCATACCTTCACGGTCCAATTTTTGTCAACCAGCAAGTTTGGTGATTTAAGGTCCCAATGAAGTATAGGAGGGTTTAGATTATGCAGATAGTTGAGTCCCTTGGCCTGATTCAAGCACACAACATAACTATTTTTTAACAGAAGGAATTCTAGCAGTTGAATAAAGACAAAACAATGTTGCATACCACATCCAATGCCATGCGTAGCCGCCTCCTTGGATCGAGCATTTCCCCTCCAGCTGGCCTATGCATGAGGCGGTATAAACTACCCCTGGTCCACAAGAATCAAGAATCTCAAACATTTTGGTTCTGAACCCATCAAATCAATCCCATGTGGAAAGCTTAGCTTTTCACCTTGGCAGATATTCTGTCACAATAGACAGATGAGGACGTTTTGTAACCGCACCCATGAAAAGAACAACATTTGGATGCCGGACACGTTTCATAATTGCAACCTAGAGAAAAATGTAAAAATAGCCATATAGAAAGACACTGCTAGAAAAGGGGCACAAATTCAACTGAATTGCTGACAAGAAATGTATACAGAATACAGTCATGCTTCTGTATGTAAATTGCACATTTTATTCAATGGCTTTGAAATTGAAAATTGAACCAAGAAGCACTAATGTATTCTGACAGTGGAAACAGGGAAACACACCATGCAACAGTTGGCAAACTTGGAACATGGGGATGATGATAAAGACCTTAGGCAAGTCAAAACATCAGTAACAGTACATACCTCCCTCAAAAACTCCTTTAACTGATCATCGTGAAAATCTTGAACTGTCAATACCTTAACAGCAACATCCTGCATTGATCAAATAATGAAATACATAGAAATCAACAAAGCAGAACAAAAGGAAACATAGACAAAATATTTTATAATACAGCCCAGTGGAGATTTAATATTTCACTAAGACCATCTCGGGGTAAAGGAATAAGCGAGATTGCTCTGAAAATTTCTATTATAGTTCTCATCAGGGCAAAGAAGTTTAGTAGGGACTAAGCAGAACGAGGATAAGCAAGATATAGTAAAGGTGCAAGTGATTGCTCTTCAAGACCTTATTAGGCTCAAGGAAGGGGAATAGGCATGAAGTGATATTTTTGAAACATCTACATAAGCAGCCTGAACAGTAAAAAACTACATAAAGATACACCATGTATGAACTTACACGTCAAAACAGATGTTGACTTGAAAGTAATAATTCAGGTTTGAAGGAACAGTAAATCATTAATATATCCTCAATTTGACAGGATAATTACCAAACTAAATAACTAGCCAATTAATACATCATGTAACAAGATTTGGATTCTGATTACCAGGTGATTTAGTCAAGTGACATAAATACACGACTGTCTATTCTTTTATATAGTTATTGATTATTAGGTCCCCCAGCATGAACCCATGTATTCTCATAAGGGAATTCTATTATGTTCCATGAAACTTATTTCATTAGTTCAAACCTACATGTTCTATAAAATATTACTAAAAACTTCAACGAAATTTCAACATATTGATGTGAAGTGGAGCTCTTTTTGCACTTGTAAGCCGAGATAAAAGGGATCTATAAATGGTAAAGATTCTGTCATTCCTAAAATTGACCAGCAACAGATAAGCAAGATATACATATCAACTAGCTATACAGCACATGGTTGGGCATCTTAGAGCTCAAAATATCACAGATTCAGTACAGTGATTGCACTCCACACCAGAATCACAAATCAACTTGGTTACCATATTACTCTATATAATATATATATATAATAATAAGGTATGAAATACTAACCGATCCATGCCATTCAGCACGATGTACCGTCCCAAATGAGCCTACAAGGAGAAAAGAAAGGGTATTGTTCTTCAACAATTGCTCTATTAGAAAAGCTTAAGATTCATATGCTTCAAAAGTATGTTATAGTAAGTAAGAAAAGATTAGGACATACCAGCACCAACTCGTTCCTTGATATGTAATTCATCCCATGCGATCTCAAGCCAGTCCATTGCAAGAGAAGGTTCTAGATTCAAGTATCTTGGGATGGATGTTGCAGGAAATTTGCCGTGTTTCTCAAGTTTACTCTCATCCTCTTTAACATGCAGACTGGACAAGTCTGTTGTAGGTTGCTTGACAACATTATTTCTAATAGAACTTCCAGATACAGTAATCTCCTTTTTGTATGGCTTTTGTATAATAAAATTTTCCTCAGCCAGTCCACGATTTTCATCAACCAGTTCCCTAGTAGCAACACCCAAAGCAGCAGGGTTCCCTTCTAATTTAAGAGGCACCAGAGATGAATCCTTTTTAGGACTAGCTTGTTCAACCGAAGCATAGGTAAAGCCCTTTGAACTCTCAAACAAACCAATATCCTTCAACTGTTGACCTTCCTCGCTTACTGAAAGAGAGAGCTACACTGTTTAGATAGCTATTAACAGGATTGTCATAATTTGTACATACCACTTTATAAAGATTAAATAACATAAAGAAATGTTCTAGAGTAATTTAAAGCCACTGGTAGATTTCATTTGTGCTTTCAATTGCACACAGTTCGTTATCATAGAGAAGAACTGAATAATCGTCAGCAGCGACAGTAATGCCAACTAAACTAGTAGGAGCTAAACAATTATAGCAACGTCTCCAGCCCAGTTCACTCAGTCAGTTTCACCATTCTTAGATACATGAAGTGATGGATGAAAGAAAATTCTAAATATTACAAAATCTGGCATACCTGAATACAGAGGATTTTCATGGAGAGAGCTAGAATTCTTTGAATCCGTATCAGTATATGTTTGTTGGAATTCTTTTAAATGGGAAATTCGAAGCGGTGATGGCATAGAAGAAAAGATTCCTCCGTTAATTGAGGAATCTGGACCATGGACATGTCCCGGTTCCCCAACCAGATCAACCACATACTCCCTGTTAATATTTTACGTACGTTAACAACAGAAAGACACTTCTAAAGACGTGATTTTAAAAAAATAGGAATGCTTCTTAAAATCCTCAAACACAAAATATGAACCGAGACTCAGTCCATGACGTTTTTCAGTTGTCTGAAGTATTGGTTATACTAAAACTGGAAAGTAATAAATATTTGGTTTACCCCGATATTCATTTCTCATTTAAAGGATTTCGTGAACCTAAGCCAAATCATCCCATTGCAATGGTTCAAATCATGTAGACGAAAACATATATCAAAGTTTAGATGATAAATAATGTGACTAGAATTTTCAAAGAGGGTATGAAAATTCTAAATCCCATAGGAAGAGGAACTACTCTTAACCGAATTTGTGGATCGAGGCTAGAACATGTAACTAACTACAATAATAATGGCTTGTGACTTTACATGAGAGTACATTTCTCTCACTCCAATGTGGTAACCTTTAACCTAGGTTTTATCAATATCTCCTGCCCATGATAAAAAACAATGATTTTCTACTTAAACATGGCACAAGAGTTATTTAATCTTTATAAATAATAAATTAAATATTTGTGTTTATGTATCTTGCTTTCAATTTATCTAACTCTACCCTTCAAACAATTCTCAAAATTGATTCTTTCTCATCACACTCTCTTTATAAAACTCTATTCAGTCTCCGTTAAAAGGTTATTTTAAAACTATTAATAACATAATTTTGAATATAAACCCTCGAATAACAGATAAATCCACTTAAAAACATCTATTTGTCTAATTTACACCCATTCTTTAATTATTTCTCATTGTCGTGCATTACAAAATTATGTAGTTCTGAGGGCTGCCCTTCCCAAGGCTCGAAATTATATATATTTGTTTATTTAGGAAAATTCTTATGAAAAGCAACAAAATTAAGTTCCAAATAAAACTTCAGCATCTAGTTCGAAAAGTAAGCCAATAACAACAGCTAAATTTTTAAACCTTACGGACTGCCTTTCATCCTCTATTTTAACGAGGCAAGAAGACCGATGATCTGCTTCACAATACTTGCAACCACGAGCTATCCGGCATGGTAAACCAATGTAGTCTGCCAATTTCTGCATTAGTAAAAACACATCACCTATTAGTCATCGATCATGATGAATGACTGTTTCTTTTTTAATTTGTATTAAGTAGAACAGCAGTGACTCCTTATACCTGCGTTCAAAGGATGATCATGCCATTCTTACACAAATGCACATGCTGACATGCACATCCACGTTCACAGGCCGAAATTTCTATTTACTCAATTATTGCAAAAGTAGGAGTTGTTCATATTAAAGTTTCGGCCAATATTTCTATTCTCATCAAAATCAGATTTGATAAAATATAAACATCAAGCAACTGTATTACCTTCTTCAGTAATAGTTTTCATGTGCTTTAAGCTTACGAAAAAGAAAAATGTTGCGTTACCTTGAATAGAATTGCTCGATGCCTGCACAGTCCCGTAGTTAGACTGCCAATAGGGATCACTATACACTTCCTATATTTTCTCAACCTCTTGCTGACTACTTTCCAGCGCTTGTGGAGATCACCTTGCTCTAACGAGAAAGCTCCTCTAAAATTTAAACAAACTCGATGCACTGAATATCCAACAAGAAGAAAAACAAAATGTATTCAAACATGAAGCGTACTAAGAAAGATGTTCAAACTTACCCCATGCAGATAGCAACAAGTTGCCCAAGTTTCTCCACTAAGACCAAGGTGTTTTCAGAGGCACAATATAATTCCTGAGCTTTGTCTTCAAGATCCTTGAGGCGGGAGTCGCCATGCCTATCAATAAGAACCACTTCCATTGTGGGTTCAGTAGGTTCGATTTCTTTAAGCGACATCAAAGACGGCAGCCATTTTCCTTCCTCCAAATCATTGCACATCACCCACAGATACGGGTTCATCCCCAAAATGTTGTAAAATCCATCCGATATCTGGTCACTGTATGACAAGCAACCACTTACCTGAGAAGCAAAATGGTTCTGAATTACGAAATGAAACTTAGAAAACCTCAGATATCAAGTGCATGTCACTGAGCAGCTATAAAATATTAAAAGCATGGTTTCTGTCTATAACAATATATACCACCCTTTCAAGAGTCCAAGCTATCAGAAAGTTTAAGGGCAAAGCTATACAGGACGCTAAAATATACGGTGCGTTCATTTTTTTGTGCTTAAGGTTATTAATATTCTCAGGATGGGGAAAATTTATGGTACGGGTGTACTAATTACCCATATTAGATTGCTTTTTAAGGGATCATCCAGTGGTTATTAGATAATGTAACTCCCGTTGGGAGCGCAACTCCAAGAGTAATGGTTATCAAGGCGGGCTAAAATATAGATTTTACTCTTAACTCGACCTCGGGTTGACCACCCAAAAAGTTGGGTTATAGCGTCGGATCAACCTCTCGAATACCCTTTAGTTTCTGAAAGTGATTAGAGGTTGAGGTGGCGGAAAAGTCTGGCCCAGAAAGACAGCCAAGTCAGTTCTTTCAGAACGGATATGTTCCCCTCCAGAAACGCAATCATTCCATAATGAGTTAGTGAAAACATACCCATAGACGGTAAGACACAGTTTGAGCATCGGCAACCTGGAGGCACTCCTGCAAAATCAGAGGCTCAATAACAAGACTTGCTTGCGAAGTAAGCCTACGAGCCAACGCAAGCTGCAGCATATAACTCTCCTTCATCTTTTGAGCCAAGCTGCCTTTACTCTCTTCTTCCTCCAACCCCTGTCTCGTTGTGGACACGCGAGTGGACGTGTCCTTAACATCGCTAGAAAAATTTCCATCTACAGTAGTCCCTGAAAATAAGCTCCCCGCATAACTGCTCCCACTTGACAACCTCGGCAATGACACCTGGCGGTCAAAGTTCCTGTCATTGATGATGGCAGTAGTCTCTGTTACGGGTGCGGGTACAGATACTGGTGCCGGCGCAGGCACTGATTCAGGAGTTGGTAACAAGGGCTCACGATCTTCATCACTTGAATATTGCCTTGACTTCACGTGAGAAGATCTCTCTAATCCCTTTTTTTCTGTCAACCAGTCGCAAAAGGCAGCAAATTGCTGCTTTTTGATTTGAAACTTCTCGTCACCGCTCGTGAAGAGATCTGATAGAGCTGATGTGTTTAAGTACTTTGCGGTTGTTGAGGATGACTTTAGGTCATTTTCAATGTTAAAAGTTTCTTTCACAGTCTTCTTCTCGTGATTCTCTACTACTTGCTTGCTTGAAGATGAATCGAATCCACGATCCGGAAATTGCCTGGGGAAGAAGTAAGTCGTTCTATGTGGCATTTTTCTTCACGAGACTCCCGCACTTACTCCACTCACACCTCCACCAACCCTATACGACCTTACTTTCTCCCACAATTTTCAACTCTCTCTTCTTTAGCTGGTCCTCTTACAACAAATAACACAATAGAAATAATAGAAATAACAATAACAATAACAATGATCAAACCAAATCAACGAAATCAAAAACACATTCCGCCTTTCTTCTGATTCAAACCTGAAAATCCTAAGAACAACGATATAACACAGTAGAGAAACAACTTCCGAACTGATTGCTTCTTAGCAAACCTAATGTATTAAACCCTATATCTCCTTGACAAAAGTAGCGTTGACGAAAGCTTGCAAAAGCCGATGTATACGAAGTATATGAATTAGCAAATTTTGAGAATGTATGAAAAGGTCTTTACCACGGAAACCAAAAACAAGGGGCTGCTATGGCAATGGAGAGGCAGAGAACAAAGGAGGGACAACGAGAGCGAGAAAATGGTGTGCTAAGTTTTGAGAGAGTATTTTAAGCACGAGAGAGAGTGAAGCACAGATGAATAGGTGGGAAATTGAAAAAAAAAAAAAAATGCTCGTATATATTATACGCCGGAGAAACTAAATGGCGCAGAGGCGTGAATGCGCACCTTTTGTACAGAGAGCACGCGTAAAATTTAGTACGAAAGTCTTCGCGACACGTGAGTAGTTGTGGCAGATATGTCCAATGCACATTAGGCGTACGTTAGTATGCTTTGGATCCGCAGATTTTATAACTTGCGAGGGAATAGATTATAAATTTTTTGGCAACAAGGCTTGAGCCCCCGGTCATCCTTTGAATGCGTGTGATGTGCAGTTGGGGCAAGGGGAACAAAGTAAAATACGTCAGTGCCCTTATTTTCCGTTAAAATTTACGGAGTCAGACCTGTCTCTCCCTTCCTGTAAGGTTTTCATCCAACGGCGTGTGAAGCTCTCGCTTCACATTCCCTTGGAATGCGTGATGCTGGATATAACTTTGATTTAATTATTTTTAAATTATTCCTAATCTGTCCTTATTTGGATTAAGGTCCTTTATTAAATAAGTCATGTTGTGCAATCCATTACTTAATTTTCTTCTTTTGGTGCGTTTGGCTTTATCGATGGAGCATTGAGGTCTGGTCTTACTAAAATCACGCCATTAATCAATTTGCCCATGCCACTATTAGAAAACTTCCGTTATTATTACAGCATAAATAATTCATTTTATTATAAGGTGATAAAATCTAACAATATTATATTATATTTCTATTTTTAAAATTGTTGGTTCTCACATTATAATTTTTATATTTATGGTTCAGAAATATTTTAGAAAAATATATAATTAAATTCAAATTGTAAAATCATGTCAAATTGTTTAAAATTAGGGTTTGATTTGTAAAACTATTTGATTTAGGTTTAGAAATTTAAAAAAGATGGTTTACAATCTACAGCATGGTTTGAACAATTTTAAAAAAAATTAATATTTCTGTATTTTTCAATTTAAAATATGCTAAATGACTATTTTTCACTCAAGATATGATGGAATGTTGTCCTAATTTTGAAAAAACCGTTCGCATCCATATTGAATTCATCAAAAAAATTTGTTTAATGTTTTCGTAAAATTACTAAAAATAAAAATATTTGGACAAAATGAGGTGACCTTACTGTGAGTGGAACCCCTCAGCTTAGTTCGTGATTGGTTATAATAAAGGGCATGATTGAGTGCGGCCGTTACTAGTTGCGCCAATCAAATACATGGAAGATGGCATATCTTTTTGAAGTGCAATAGGAGTCGAGTGAGTGGGTGTGATTTCAGAGGAGAGATCTTTGTTATGGTGGCCTCGTGTTTAAAAAAATGTCTCGCACACATGTAACATGGCTGTGCATTTGTCAAACTTTGATTGGCCCGACCTATGGGCCACGTGACAGATCATTATTGATCAAGCTAATGGCCTATCGCCTTAGAGACAAGGATAATTAGATTAGGAGAAAGTAAGGTCAGGGTTGAAAACATTGTCGAATGCAGTGGATCAAACACGGCATTTGAAATTTCCATTTAGCTAACGAAAATTCCTAACGAGGTTTTGCCGATAAAGATATTTTAATATTTAATCACAAATATCTTATGGATTGAAATATTATATAATTTGGTTTGTCAAAATTAAATATTATTTTAATAAATAGAGCAACTCGATTGAAATAATCTTTAATTCTATAATATAAATCAAAACATATCAATATAATAAAAACAATAATAATTTATATTTAATAATTTTTTATAAATATTTAAATAAAATAATATTTTAATATTTTTTATTAATGTCAATTAAATATCATAATTATTTTGTATATTCAAATTTTATAAAATATATTAATAATTTAATTATAATATATTTTTATTTTATCATTATTAAACTATTAATCTAAGTAACCTGAACATCAATATAATAATACCAGTGGCTTTTGGGGGTGTGAATCCGTCCACTCTTTCAAATCAAACATTTTGATAGCTACTGAATAATGATATTATTTAATTTACCTAATAAAAAAAGTGTAATGATGTAACGTAGTATTGATCATATCATAATTAACTTAATAAAATTTGATTATTATATTAACTTAACTGCTTGGTCCTACCCAGAGACGGATACACAACGTAGCTATATTCTATTAGGCCAAAGGACTTCCTCTCACCCATAGTTGGGTCCAGAGACAAGTTTTCACCCTCGAACGTTTAAAAACTCATGCACTTATTATTTATTTAATTTTTATCTAATTTCATCAACAAATTTTATAAAATAATAAAAATATTTTTATTAAAAAAATAAATATTTATAATAAAATTATAAAATAATATTTAAATATATATATATATAAATATATTACAAAATACTTTCAAAATTTTATAAAAATTTTTAACTTTTAAAAATAATAATAGCTATTGCAAATAAAATCAGGTGCCCATTTCAGTCTCCCGATTCGAAGAAGGTGGCCAGATCTGGCCACCTCCGCCGGGAACCATGGTCGGAAATAGTCGTTGGGGCCAAAACTGACCAATTTCAACTGTTTTCGATCTCTTTTTCTAGCTAGATCTGAAGCAAAACATCTGGCTTTCGGTATTGGTATTTTTTTAATTTAATATTTTAATATTAAAAATAATAATATATTTTATATATATATATATAAATATTATTTTATAATTTTATAAATTATAATTCTAAAATAATAAATTTGTCTTTTAACAGTTTATTGACCATTAGATTTAATGGTCAATAGGTGAGATTTTGGGTTTTTAATTGTTAGAAAATGAGAATTTGTCTTTAGACAAAACTATGGGTGGAAACAAGTCCTTTAGCCTAATTATTATTCAAAACTTTAACCACATTATATAATATAAGATAATATCATATTATTAAATAAGCTTAGATTTAATATAAGTTTACTTAATTTTAATTATAAAATTGGTTTTCTCAAGTTTAAAATAAATAACTATGAGTTTAAGTCATAAATGGTTGCAATTGAGTTCTAATATTTTTTGTTATTGCAGTAGAATTTTAAAATTGTTTTTTGTTAATTCTTGTATAATTTAGGCCAAAGGACATTTTCCCACCCATAGTTTGAGGCGGAGACAAATTCCCACCCACTTAAGTTTAAAAGCCCGAATTCCCACCCTTCATCCAATTTTCCGTCCAATTTCATTAATCCATTGAATGAAATGACAAAAATGCCCTTATTAATAAAAATATATTAAAAATTATAAAAAAATTTTAAAATAATATTTAAATATATTAAA